>JAQYXR010001767.1:0-25348 GCA_030545055.2 Neoaliturus tenellus | reverse complement strand
AAGGATTTGACTTGTGAATTGGGTCTATTAGCCAACAGCCTAAACCTAAGGCCTTGCACCTGAGTCCAAAGCCCTAAAAGCTAGCAGCTAAGGATTTGACCTGTGAATAGGGCCTATTAACCACCAGCTTAGATCTAATGTGTTGAACCTAAGTTCTAAACCTATAAGGCCTTACACCTGAGTCCAAAAGCCTAAAACTTAGCAGCTAAGGCTTTGACCTGTGAATAGGGCCTATTAGCCAACAACCTAAACCTAATGTGTTGGCACTAAGATGTAAACGTAAGGCCTTGCACCTGAGTCCAAAGCCTTAAAACCTAGCAGCTAAGGCTTTAACCTGTGAATAGGGCCTATTATCCATCAGCGTAGGCCTAATGTGCTGGACCTAAGATCTAAACCTAAGCCCTTGCACCTGAGTCCAAAACCCTAAAACCTAGCAGCTAACAATTTGACCTGTGAATAGGGCCTATTAGCCAACAGCCTAAACCTAATGTGTTGGCACTAAGATGTAAACCTAAGGCCTTGCACATGAGTCCAAAGCCCTAAAACCTAGCAGCTAAGGCTTTGACCTGTGAATAGGACCTATAACCATTAGCTTAGACCTAATGTGTTGTACCTAAGATCTAAATCTAAGGCCTTACAGCTGCGTCCAAAGCCCTAAAACCTAGCAGCTAAGGCTTTGACCTGTAAATAGGGCCTATTAGCCACCAGCTGAGACGTAATGTGCTGAACCTAAGATCTAAACCTAAGCCCTTGCACCTGAGTCCAAAACCCTAAAACCTAGCAGCTAAGGATTTGACCTGTGAATAGGGCCTATTAGCCAACTGCCTAAACCTAATGTGTTGGCACTAAGATGTAAACCTAAGGCCTTGCACCTGAGTCCAAAGCCCTAAAAGCTAGCAGCTAAGGATTTGACCCTGTGAATAGGGCCTATTATCCATCAGCGTAGGCCTAATGTGCTGGACATAAGATCTAAGCCTAAGGCCTTACACATGGTTCCTAAGATGAAATGCCTTAGACTTAGGTCCTAAAACCTAGCAGCTAAGGCTTTGACCTGTGAATAGGACCTATTTGCGTTTAGCTTAGATCTAATGTGTTGGACCTAAAATCTAAACCTCAGGCCTTGCACCTGAGTCCAAAGCCCTAAAAGCTAGCAGCTAAGGATTTGACCCGTGAATAGGGCCTATTATCCATCAGCGTAGGCCTAATGTGCTGGACCTAAGATCTAAACCTAAGCCCTTGCACCTGAGTCCAAAACCCTAAAACTTAGCAGCTAAGGATTTGACCTGTGAATAGTACCTATTAGCAAACAGCCTAAACCTAATGTGTTGGAACTAAGATGTAAACCTAAGCCCTTGCACCTGAGTCCAAAACCCTAAAACCTAGCAGCTAAGGCTTTGACCTGTGAATAGGACCTATTAGGTAACAGCATAGACCTAATGTTTTGGGGCTAAGATGTAAACCTAAGGCCTTGCACCTGAGTCCAAAGCCCTAAAACCTAGCAGCTAAGGCTTTAACCTGTGAATAGGACCTATGACCCAACAGCTTAGACCTAATGTGTTGAACCTAAAGTCTAAACCTAAGGCCTTGCAACTGAGTAAAAAGCTAATAAACCTAGTGGCTAAAGCTTTGACCTGTGTATAAGACCTATCAGCCCCCAGCCAGGACCTAATGTGTTGGGACTAAGATGTAAACATAAGGCCTGACACCTTAGTACAAAGCCATAAAACCTTAAGATCTAAAAACTTACAAGGGGGCCGCAATTCACAGCCCCCCATGTATTGAGCAAACATTAGGCAACGAGGTCTTTTTTCTTTGATTATGAAATCATGACCAGAAATGGTTATCAGATTCAAATTGGAGTATTTTAAGACCAACCTCCATCCATCTTACTCAAGACCTAAGGTCCTAACGCATGGACTTGACCGAAGACCTAAGGCTATACACCGTAGTCTAGGCTTTAAGGTTCTTAAAAAGACCGAGGCCATAGAGTTAAGACCTGAACACTTACAAGGGGTCGCGATTCACGACCCCCCCTGAAAAGACACTGTGGTCTAAACCTAATAATAGGTTCTTAGACCAAAGACCTAAGGCCCTACACCAGGGTCTAGAACCAAGATCTAAGGTCCGTGGTCTAGGCTTTTACGTTCTTATACCCAAGTCCTAAGGCCCTACAAAAGGGTCTAGAACCAAGACCTAAGGTCCGTGGTCTAGGCTTTTAGGTTCTTATACCCAAGTCCTAAGGCCCTACACCAGGGTCTAAAACCAAGATCTAAGGTCCGTGGTCTAGGCTTTTAGGTTCTTATACCCAAGTCCTAAGGCCCTACACCAGGGTCTAGAACCAAGATCTAAGGTCCGTGGTCAAGGCTTTTAGGTTCTTATACTCAAGTCCTAAGGCCCTAAACCAGGGTCTAGAACCAAGATCTAAGGACCGTGGTCTAGGCTTTTAGGTTCTTATACCCAAGATCAAAGATCCGTGGTCTAGGCTTTTAGGTTCTTATACCCAAGTCCTAAGGCCCTACACCAGGGTCTAGAACCAAGACCTAAGGTCCGTGGTCTAGGCTTTTAGGTTCTTATACCCAAGACCTAAGGTCCGTGGTCTAGGCTTTTAGGTTCATATACCCAAGTCCTAAGGCCCTACACCAGGGTCTAGAACCAAAATCTTAGGTCCGTGGTCTAGGCATTTAGGTTCTTATACCCAAGACCTAAGGTCCGTGGTCTAGGCTTTGAGGTTCTTATACCCAAGACCTAAGGCCCAACACCATGGTCTAGAACCAAGACCTAAGGTCCGTGGTCTAGGCTTTTAGGTTATTACACCCAAGTCCTAAGGCCCTACACCAGGGTCTAGAACCAAGATCTAAGGTCCGTGGTCTAGGCTTTTAGGTTCTTATACCCAAGCCCTAAGACCCTACACCATAGGCTACAACCAAGACCTAAGATCTGTTGATTAGGCCTTTAGGTCCTTATACCCAAGCCCTAAGGCCCGTGGACTAGGCCTTTAGGTTCATAGACCCAAGACCTAAGACCATGCACCATGTTCTAATACTCGTTTGAAAGGCGGCCGGACCCAAGACCTAAGGCCCTTCACCATGGTCTAGATCCCAAAGACCTAAGGCTATACACTGTGGTCCTTATGCTATACGCCGTGATCTAAGATCCTAGACACAATTTCTAATTCCATCATGGTCTAGATCCTTAAACCCTAAGGCCCTCCACCATGGACTAGTATTCATCTTAAACCGTGTGCAGTTGTGATTGTTTCGTCTGTGTAGCTAGAGAAAACTCGGCCTTTAAGTTCTTAGACCTAAGACCTAAAGCCATACACCGTGGTCTAGGCTTTTAAGTTCTTAGACCCAAGACCTAAGACCATACACCCTGGTCTAGGCTTTTAGGTTCTTATACCCAAGACCTAAGGCCCTACACCCTGGTCTAGGCTTTTAAGTACTTAGACCCAAGACCTAAGGCCATACACCGTGGTCTAGGCTTTTAAGTTCTTAGACCCAAGACCTAAGGCCATACACCGTAGTCTAGGCTTTTAGGTTCTTATACCCAAGACATAAGGCCCTACACCGTGGGCTAGGCTTTAAAGCTCTTAGACCCAAGACCTTAAACCATAGGGTTAAGACTTGAAAACTTACAAATTAATCGCAATTCACGATCCCCGAACAGTCACCGTGGTCTACACCCATACCTAAGGCCCTATACCATTGTATAGACCCAAGAGCTAAGGTCCTTCACCATGATCTAGACCCTAAGACCAAAGGCCTTACACTATGGTCTAGTAATCGGCATAAACCGTTTGCAGTTGTGGTTGTTTAATCTATTTCTAGAGGTAAGTCGGCCTCTAAGTTCTTAGAACCTAAGACCAAAGGCCTTATACCACGGTCTAGTACTCGGCATAAGCCATGTGCAGTTGTGGTTGTTTCATCTATAGCTAGAGGAAAGTCGGCCTCTAAGTTCTTAGACCCTAAGACCAAAGGCCTTACACCATGGTCTAGTACTCGGCATAAACCGTTTTGCAGTTGTGGTTGTTTCATCTATAGCTAAAGGTAAGTCGGCCTCTAGGTTCTTAGACCCTAAGACCAAAGGCCTTACATCATGGTCTAGTATTCCTTCTTAAGCCGTGTGCAGTGGTTAATTTGTCTATACTTAGAAGAAAGTCAGCCTTTAAGTTCTTAGACCCTAGACCTAAGACCCTATACCCATGGACTACAACCTGGACCTAAGGCCACATCCCGAGGTTTTGTACTCGTTTAAAACCGTGTGCAGTTGTGGTTGTTTCATCTATAGCTGGGCGAAGGTTGGCCTTTGATAACTGTGTGCAGTTATTACTGTTTCGTCTCGAAAAAGAGAAAGTTTATGCTTTTACACCATAACGAAAACCCATGGTCTTATTCCTAAAACCAAGGACCTTAGACCGATACCCTAGGACATAAGGGCTTAGACTTATTGCTTTAGATCTAGGGCAAAAGGAATTTAAATGAGGATCTAAGGCCTCATAATTTAGACCAACCCCAATCCCAAGCATTTAAGGCATTATACCATGGACCTGTATGTATATGACCTTAAACATTTGACCTAAGATCTAAAACTTTAACATAAGTCTTAAGCCCTAAGACCCTACCCTATGGGCTAGTACTGGTCCTACACCATAAGGGACCGTGTAAAATGGCGTGCATAAAGCCAATCACATGGATTATTTGAAAGCCCAGCGCACATGAACACCTGTGTTTGCTGTTGGGCGTTTTTATGATTTGCGCTTTCGGGCGTTTTGCAAACTCGACCTGCATATTGCAAATCGATGTGTAGACGATGCCCTTTAGTAATTAATGTCTGCGAACGTTTTCAAAATCGATGTGTAGACGATGCCTTTTAATAATTAACGTCTGTGAACGTTTTTTAGAATCGATGCCCAGACGCTGTTTAAAATAATCGACGTGTACGATCGTTTTTTTGAAATCGATTTGTACACGATGTTTTTTAATAATTTACGTCTGCGATCGTAATTTCCGCGTCGAGTTTGCAAAACGCCCGAAAGCACAAATCATAAAAACGCCCAACAGCAAACACAGGTGTTCATGTGCGCTGGGCTTTCAAATAATCCATGTGATTGGCTTTATGCACGCCATTTTACACGGTCCCTTATGGTGTAGGACCAGTACTAGCCCATAGGGTAGGGTCTTAGGGCTTAAGACTTATGTTAAAGTTTTAGATCTTAGGTCAAATGTTTAAGGTCATATACATACAGGTCCATGGTATAATGCCTTAAATGCTTGGGATTGGGGTTGGTCTAAATTATGAGGCCTTAGATCCTCATTTAAATTCCTTTTGCCCTAGATCTAAAGCAATAAGTCTAAGCCCTTATGTCCTAGGGTATCGGTCTAAGGTCCTTGGTTTTAGGAATAAGACCATGGGTTTTCGTTATGGTGTAAAAGCATAAACTTTCTCTTTTTCGAGACGAAACAGTAATAACTGCACACAGTTATCAAAGGCCAACCTTCGCCCAGCTATAGATGAAACAACCACAACTGCACACGGTTTTAAACGAGTACAAAACCTCGGGATGTGGCCTTAGGTCCAGGTTGTAGTCCATGGGTATAGGGTCTTAGGTCTAGGGTCTAAGAACTTAAAGGCTGACTTTCTTCTAAGTATAGACAAATTAACCACTGCACACGGCTTAAGAAGGAATACTAGACCATGATGTAAGGCCTTTGGTCTTAGGGTCTAAGAACCTAGAGGCCGACTTACCTTTAGCTATAGATGAAACAACCACAACTGCAAAACGGTTTATGCCGAGTACTAGACCATGGTGTAAGGCCTTTGGTCTTAGGGTCTAAGAACTTAGAGGCCGACTTTCCTCTAGCTATAGATGAAACAACCACAACTGCACATGGCTTATGCCGAGTACTAGACCGTGGTATAAGGCCTTTGGTCTTAGGTTCTAAGAACTTAGAGGCCGACTTACCTCTAGAAATAGATTAAACAACCACAACTGCAAACGGTTTATGCCGATTACTAGACCATAGTGTAAGGCCTTTGGTCTTAGGGTCTAGATCATGGTGAAGGACCTTAGCTCTTGGGTCTAGACAATGGTATAGGGCCTTAGGTATGGGTGTAGACCACGGTGACTGTTCGGGGATCGTGAATTGCGATTAATTTGTAAGTTTTCAAGTCTTAACCCTATGGTTTAAGGTCTTGGGTCTAAGAGCTTTAAAGCCTAGCCCACGGTGTAGGGCCTTATGTCTTGGGTATAAGAACCTAAAAGCCTAGACTACGGTGTATGGCCTTAGGTCTTGGGTCTAAGAACTTAAAAGCCTAGACCACGGTGTATGGCCTTAGGTCTTGGGTCTAAGTACTTAAAAGCCTAGACCAGGGTGTAGGGCCTTAGGTCTTGGGTATAAGAACCTAAAAGCCTAGACCAGGGTGTATGGTCTTAGGTCTTGGGTCTAAGAACTTAAAAGCCTAGACCACGGTGTATGGCTTTAGGTCTTAGGTCTAAGAACTTAAAGGCCGAGTTTTCTCTAGCTACACAGACGAAACAATCACAACTGCACACGGTTTAAGATGAATACTAGTCCATGGTGGAGGGCCTTAGGGTTTAAGGATCTAGACCATGATGGAATTAGAAATTGTGTCTAGGATCTTAGATCACGGCGTATAGCATAAGGACCACGGTGTATAGCCTTAGGTCTTTGGGATCTAGACCATGGTGAAGGGCCTTAGGTCTTGGGTCCGGCCGCCTTTCAAACGAGTATTAGAACATGGTGCATGGTCTTAGGTCTTGGGTCTATGAACCTAAAGGCCTAGTCCACGGGCCTTAGGGCTTGGGTATAAGGACCTAAAGGCCTAATCAACGGATCTTAGGTCTTGGTTGTAGCCTATGGTGTAGGGTCTTAGGGCTTGGGTATAAGAACCTAAAAGCCTAGACCACGGACCTTAGATCTTGGTACTAGACCCTGGTGTAGGGCCTTAGGACTTGGGTATAAGAACCTAAAAGCCTAGACCACGGACCTTAGATCTTGGTTCTAGACCCTGGTGTAGGGCCTTAGGACTTGGGTGTAATAACCTAAAAGCCTAGACCACGGACCTTAGGTCTTGGTTCTAGACCATGGTGTTGGGCCTTAGGTCTTGGGTATAAGAACCTCAAAGCCTAGACCACGGACCTTAGGTCTTGGGTATAAGAACCTAAATGCCTAAACCACGGACCTAAGATTTTGGTTCTAGACCCTGGTGTAGGGCCTTAGGACTTGGGTATATGAACCTAAAAGCCTAGACCACGGACCTTAGGTCTTGGGTATAAGAACCTAAAAGCCTAGACCACGGACCTTAGGTCTTGGTTCTAGACCCTGGTGTAGGGCCTTAGGACTTGGGTATAAGAACCTAAAAGCCTAGACCACGGATCTTTGATCTTGGGTATAAGAACCTAAAAGCCTAGACCACGGTCCTTAGATCTTGGTTCTAGACCCTGGTTTAGGGCCTTAGGACTTGAGTATAAGAACCTAAAAGCCTTGACCACGGACCTTAGATCTTGGTTCTAGACCCTGGTGTAGGGCCTTAGGACTTGGGTATAAGAACCTAAAAGCCTAGACCACGGACCTTAGATCTTGGTTTTAGACCCTGGTGTAGGGCCTTAGGACTTGGGTATAAGAACCTAAAAGCCTAGACCACGGACCTTAGGTCTTGGTTCTAGACCCTTTTGTAGGGCCTTAGGACTTGGGTATAAGAACGTAAAAGCCTAGACCACGGACCTTAGATCTTGGTTCTAGACCCTGGTGTAGGGCCTTAGGTCTTTGGTCTAAGAACCTATTATTAGGTTTAGACCACAGTGTCTTTTCAGGGGGGGTCGTGAATCGCGACCCCTTGTAAGTGTTCAGGTCTTAACTCTATGGCCTCGGTCTTTTTAAGAACCTTAAAGCCTAGACTACGGTGTATAGCCTTAGGTCTTCGGTCAAGTCCATGCGTTAGGACCTTAGGTCTTGAGTAAGATGGATGGAGGTTGGTCTTAAAATACTCCAATTTGAATCTGATAACCATTTCTGGTCATGATTTCATAATCAAAGAAAAAAGACCTCGTTGCCTAATGTTTGCTCAATACATGGGGGGCTGTGAATCACGGCCCCCTTGTAAGTTTTTAGATCTTAAGGTTTTATGGCTTTGTACTAAGGTGTCAGGCCTTATGTTTACATCTTAGTCCCAACACATTAGGTCCTGGCTGGGGGCTGATAGGTCTTATACACAGGTCAAAGCTTTAGCCACTAGGTTTATTAGCTTTTTACTCAGTTGCAAGGCCTTAGGTTTAGACTTTAGGTTCAACACATTAGGTCTAAGCTGTTGGGTAATAGGTCCTATTCACAGGTTAAAGCCTTAGCTGCTAGGTTTTAGGGCTTTGGACTCAGGTGCAAGGCCTTAGGTTTACATCTTAGCCCCAAAACATTAGGTCTATGCTGTTACCTAATAGGTCCTATTCACAGGTCAAAGCCTTAGCTGCTAGGTTTTAGGGTTTTGGACTCAGGTGCAAGGGCTTAGGTTTACATCTTAGTTCCAACACATTAGGTTTAGGCTGTTTGCTAATAGGTACTATTCACAGGTCAAATCCTTAGCTGCTAAGTTTTAGGGTTTTGGACTCAGGTGCAAGGGCTTAGGTTTAGATCTTAGGTCCAGCACATTAGGCCTACGCTGATGGATAATAGGCCCTATTCACGGGTCAAATCCTTAGCTGCTAGCTTTTAGGGCTTTGGACTCAGGTGCAAGGCCTGAGGTTTAGATTTTAGGTCCAACACATTAGATCTAAGCTAAACGCAAATAGGTCCTATTCACAGGTCAAAGCCTTAGCTGCTAGGTTTTAGGACCTAAGTCTAAGGCATTTCATCTTAGGAACCATGTGTAAGGCCTTAGGCTTAGATCTTATGTCCAGCACATTAGGCCTACGCTGATGGATAATAGGCCCTATTCACAGGGTCAAATCCTTAGCTGCTAGCTTTTAGGGCTTTGGACTCAGGTGCAAGGCCTTAGGTTTACATCTTAGTGCCAACACATTAGGTTTAGGCAGTTGGCTAATAGGCCCTATTCACAGGTCAAATCCTTAGCTGCTAGGTTTTAGGGTTTTGGACTCAGGTGCAAGGGCTTAGGTTTAGATCTTAGGTTCAGCACATTACGTCTAAGCCGGTGGCTAATAGGCGATACCCACAGGTCAAAGCCTTAGCTGCTAGGTTTTAGGGCTTTGGACGCAGCTGTAAGGCCTTAGATTTAGATCTTAGGTACAACACATTAGGTCTAAGCTAATGGTTATAGGTCCTATTCACAGGTCAAAGCCTTAGCTGCTAGGTTTTAGGGCTTTGGACTCAGGTGCAAGGCCTGAAGTTTAGATTTTAGGTCCAACACATTAGATCTAAGCTAAACGCAAATAGGTCCTATTCACAGGTCAAAGCCTTAGCTGCTAGGTTTTAGGACCTAAGTCTATGGCATTTCATCTTAGGAACCATGTGTAAGACCTTAGGCTTAGATCTTATGTCCAACACATTAGGCCTAAGCTGATAGATAATAGGCCCTATTCACAGGTCAAAGCCTTAGCTGCTAGCTTTTAGGGCTTTGGACTCATGTGCAAGGCCTTAGGTTTACATCTTAGTGCCAACACATTAGGTTTAGGCTGTTGGCTAATAGGCCCTATTCACAGGTCAAATTGTTAGCTGCTAGGTTTTAGGGTTTTGGACTCAGGTGCAAGGGCTTAGGTTTAGATCTTAGGTCCAGCACATTAGGCCTACGCTGATGGATAATAGGCCCTATTCACGGGTCAAATCCTTAGCTGCTAGCTTTTAGGGCTTTGGACTCAGGTGCAAGGCCTGAGGTTTAGATTTTAGGTCCAACACATTAGATCTAAGCTAAACGCAAATAGGTCCTATTCACAGGTCAAAGCCTTAGCTGCTAGGTTTTAGGACCTAAGTCTAAGGCATTTCATCTTAGGAACCATGTGTAAGGCCTTAGGCTTAGATCTTATGTCCAGCACATTAGGCCTACGCTGATGGATAATAGGCCCTATTCACAGGGTCAAATCCTTAGCTGCTAGCTTTTAGGGCTTTGGACTCAGGTGCAAGGCCTTAGGTTTACATCTTAGTGCCAACACATTAGGTTTAGGCAGTTGGCTAATAGGCCCTATTCACAGGTCAAATCCTTAGCTGCTAGGTTTTAGGGTTTTGGACTCAGGTGCAAGGGCTTAGGTTTAGATCTTAGGTTCAGCACATTACGTCTAAGCCGGTGGCTAATAGGCGATACCCACAGGTCAAAGCCTTAGCTGCTAGGTTTTAGGGCTTTGGACTCATATGTAAGGCCTAAGGTTTAGATCTTAGGTGCAACTCATTAGGTCTCAGCTGGTGGCTAATAGGCCCTATTTACAGGTCAAAGCCTTAGCTGCTAGGTTTTAGGGCTTTGGACGCAGCTGTAAGGCCTTAGATTTAGATCTTAGGTACAACACATTAGGTCTAAGCTAATGGTTATAGGTCCTATTCACAGGTCAAAGCCTTAGCTGCTAGGTTTTAGGGCTTTGGACTCAGGTGCAAGGCCTGAAGTTTAGATTTTAGGTCCAACACATTAGATCTAAGCTAAACGCAAATAGGTCCTATTCACAGGTCAAAGCCTTAGCTGCTATGTTTTAGGACCTAAGTCTATGGCATTTCATCTTAGGAACCATGTGTAAGACCTTAGGCTTAGATCTTATGTCCAACACATTAGGCCTAAGCTGATAGATAATAGGCCCTATTCACAGGTCAAAGCCTTAGCTGCTAGCTTTTAGGGCTTTGGACTCATGTGCAAGGCCTTAGGTTTACATCTTAGTGCCAACACATTAGGTTTAGGCTGTTGGCTAATAGGCCCTATTCACAGGTCAAATTGTTAGCTGCTAGGTTTTAGGGTTTTGGACTCAGGTGCAAGGGCTTAGGTTTAGATCTTAGGTCCAGCACATTAGGCCTACGCTGATGGATAATAGGCCCTATTCACAGGTTAAAGCCTTAGCTGCTAGGTTTTAAGGCTTTGGACTCAGGTGCAAGGCCTTACGTTTACATCTTAGTGCCAACACATTAGGTTTAGGTTGTTGGCTAATAGGCCCTATTCACAGGTCAAAGCCTTAGCTGCTAAGTTTTAGGCATTTGGACTCAGGTGTAAGGCCTTATAGGTTTAGAACTTAGGTTCAACACATTAGATCTAAGCTGGTGGTTAATAGGCCCTATTCACAGGTCAAATCCTTAGCTGCTAGCTTTTAGGGCTTTGGACTCAGGTGCAAGGCCTTAGGTTTAGGCTGTTGGCTAATAGACCCTATTCACAGGTCAAATCCTTAGCTGCTAGGTTTTAGGGTTTTGGACTCAGGTGCAAGGCCTGAGGTTTAGATTTTAGGTCCAACACATTAGGTCTAAGCTAAACGCAAATAGGTCCTATTCACAGGTCAAAGCCTTAGCTGCTAGGTTTTAGGACCTAAGTCCAAGGCATTTCATCTTAGGAACCATGTGTAAGGCCTTAGGCTTAGATCTTATGTCCAACACATTAGGCCCTATTCACAGGTCAAAGCCATAGCTGCTAGCTTTTAGGGCTTTGGACTCAGGTGCAAGGCCTTAGTCTTACACTTTAGTGCCATCACATTAGGTTTAGGCTGTTGGCTAATAGGCCCTATTCACAGGTCAAAGCCTTAGCTGCTAGGTTTTAGGGTTTTGGACTCAGGTGCAAGGGCTTAGGTTTACATCTTAGTTCCAACACATTAGTTTTAGGCTTTTTGCTAATAGGTACTATTCACAGGTCAAATCCTTAGCTGCTAGGTTTTAGGACCTAAGTCTAAGGTATTGGGTCTATGCAATGGTCCAAGGCATTTGGTCTTAGGAACCATGTGTAAGGCCTTAGGTTTAGATCTGATTTCAAACACATTAGGCCTAAGCTAATGGATAATAGGCCCTATTCACGGTTCAAAGCCTTAGCTGCTAGCTTTTAGGGCTTTGGACTCAGGTGCAAAGCCTTAGGTTTACATTTTAGTGCCAACACATTAAGTCTAAGCTAAATGCAAATAGGTCCTATTCACAGGTCAAAGCCTTAGCTGCTAGGTTTTAGGACCTAAGTCCAAGGTATTTCATCCTAGTAACCATGTGTAAGGCCTTAGGCTTAGATCTTATGTCCAACACATTAGGCCTGAGCTGATAGATAATAGGCCCTATTCACAGGGTCCAATCCTTAGCTGCTAGCTTTTAGGGCTTTGGACTCAGGTGCAAGGCCTTAGGTTTACACCTTAGTGCCAACACATTAGGTTTAGGCTGTTGGCTAATAGGCCCTATTCACAGGTCAAATCCTTAGCTGCTAGGTTTTATGGTTTTGGACTCAGGTACAAGGGCTTAGGTTTAGATCTTAGGTCCAGCACATTAGGCCTACGCTGATGGATAATAGGCCCTATTCACAGGGTCAAATCCTTAGCTGCTAGCTTTTAGGGCTTTGGACTCAGGTGCAAGGCCTTAGGTTTACATCTTAGTGCCAACACATTAGGTTTAGGCTGTTGGCTAATAGGCCCTATTCACAGGTTAAATCCTTAGCTGCTAGGTTTTAGGGGTTTGGACTCAGGTGCAAGGCCTTAGGTTAACATCTTAGTTGTAGGGCTTGTCTACTGCCTTGGGCCTTAGGAATTAGATCTTAGGAGGTTAAACTGGGTTAAAAATTGGAGAATTTTGGCGTAAAAATGTGTCTTTGTAGGTAAAATTGCAATTAAAGTTAATTTTATAGGGGGCTGGGATGTTGGGCAATTCACCTTTCAATATCAATTTTTATGGATCGGAAATCCTGAAAAATGTTGGAAAGTTGACAAAAAAGTAGGCCAAAATCACCGAAAACTGGTATCTTTTCATTTACCTAGGGTTAACTTAGGAGTTCTCACACTTCCTTGGATTAATTTCTGGATTAGATTCACCACAAGGGGAGTCGGTAACTTTTCATTTAAAAACTATAGTTAACTTAAGAGAATCTCATAGTTCCCTGGATTAAATTCAAAATGCTCCTTGAAATCACTGTCTGAAATCCTGAAAAATGCCCTGAAATGGGCTGATATTTGACCAAAACCGGCCAGAATCCGGTCAAAAACCAGTCAATTTGAAGCTGAAGGCGCTCAAAAAAAACTACGAGTGTTCCCTGGATTATATTCAAAAAGTGGTCATTTGAAGCAAAAAAGTGGTCATTTGAAGCAAAAAGTGGTCATTTGAAGCAAAAGTGGTCATTTGAAGCAAAAGTGGTCATTTGAAGCAAAAAGTGGTCATTTGAAGCAAAAGTGGTCATACGAAGAAAAAAAAGTGGTCATATGAAGCAAAAAAAGTGGTCATATGAAGCAAAAAGTCATCAAAAAAAACTACGAGTGCGCCAAAACCCCTGTTCTATATCTACTTACCCCAAAAATGGGTTCTTTGCATTTTTCATATGTAATTTTTAAAAATTTCTAATTTTTATTTTGACCATTGGATTTAGCTCAAAAAAACACACAATTTAGCATTTTGAAGCTTTGCTCTATCTCCATTGGTTACCGAGATATTACAAAGTCTAAAGACAGTACGTTGTATTTTGAGTCTCCAATGTTAATCTTATGGAGAATAAGGATATGTTAATATTTCACTTATTTACCAATGTTTTTGGATGAAACTTGGTATTCAGCTTCATTTGGTTGAGATTCATCCATTTATAGTAACAAATCTTGGTTTTTGTGCTTATCATGGCAGAGCAAACCTGCATACTCTTTTCCCATGTTAATCATATGGAGAATAGGCAAACTCCTTTAGCAATGGACAGATATTGATGAAATTTAGTGTATGGCTTCATATGGTCAAAACAATTTTTTTTATGCTAAAAACCTACTTTTAGTGTTCCCCATGGCAGCATACCTGCATACTCTTTCCCTACATTTATCATAAGGAGATAAACATTCATTTCCCTATTTATGAGCTTGTGATGATTTTTGGTTTACAGGTTTATCTGGTCATAATTAATATTACTAATTTGGAAATTCGCTGAGTACGCAGGTCTGCTGCGACGGGGGTATTCAAGACAGCTGGGGGTGAGGAATGTAGCGGGCATGTAAATCCCTAACTGGAACATGAGCGGACAGTCGGTTGGTTAGCTATTTCGAGGGCAGAGCGGACCATTGTCACAGTACATGCAGGTTGGTTCTCTGAATGGTCAAACGGCCGTCTAATGTCCCATATCTCACCTTTCTTTTTCTTCAATATCCCACAGTTAAACTCTTCTTTTAACCCAAAGTTAAACTCTCAATTTCACTGACCATTTAGGCCTACCTAAGTTTTTAAGTTTCTTTGAACTACGGTATTTAAAAAATAACCAATTGAAAGAAGAGCTCTTTACTGAGCATTGTATGAAATTTACACGTTTTTGAGTTGTGCTTGCTTAAAGCCTGCCATGTCACCAATGATCACAGTGAACACCTCTCCTCCCGAGGCCGCGACGCTGGGGCAGATATATGTGTCAAGGACGTTTTATGTACCACTTATCACTACTGTGTGATTTGTTTTGACTTGGTGAAAGTATTTCTAATCTATATATCAATGACAAACATAGCCTAACTGCCACAGCACGCTATAACCGCTGAGTGCGTGTAGCAGGCCTGGTGTTGAAGTCATAAGCCGGGTTTACACGCAACGATAAAACGAACGTTTTGTCTGAACGATAAGACGTTGCATGCAAGACGGAGCGTGTAAACCGCAAGTCGTTACGTCTTGTCGGGGTTGGAACCAGATCGGAAGGTTGGTGGAAATTTTCACCAATCTCTTGAGATCGCACGACAAGACGGTGGTTGGCGTCGACAAGACGTTGCGTGTAAACGGATCGCAACGACAAGACGGTGGATGGCATACATTTAATACATTTAATCCGATCCAAAATTGATATGTATTAACACGAATACATTCATATTTGATATGTAGGCCTATTTGACATGTACAATTTAACAGTTTTTTTATATTGTAATTTTAAAAAATGCATAAATAAAGTTTTTTCTTACCTTAAGAGTCATCTTCACCCCTGGGCCAGTTGCCCATTGTTGCGCAGTCGCAATGTTAATCATACGGCTTTTAATGCAAAACATGGTATTTGATTCCCCTGTTTCGGACGCCGTTTTTCAACCGAATTTCTTTAAACTTGGTAAGTGTTTAGTTGAATAGTTATATATTAGGTCCCTCATACCTCGAAATTTTGAAAATTGTACTAAATTTTGAAATATTACTAAGGAAAATTGAGTTACTTTGTGACGTCACATAGAGTAATATTTGTTAATTTTTCAAAATTTCGAGGTATGAGAGACCTAATATAACTATTAAACTAAACACTTACCAAGTTTAAAGAAAATCGGTTGAAAAACGGCGTCCGAAACAGGGGAATGCGATACCATGTTTTGTATTAAAAGCCGTATGGTTAACATTGCCGACTGCGCAACAATGGGCTACTGGCTCAGGGGTTAAGATGAATCTTAATGAATTTCTTCAGTACCATGTATATTGCCTTGCACGTTTCAGGTATTATCTTGCTAAGCGACGGTTTAGATATAAGTGTTGTAAATTCCAAGTCTTTGTAAGTTCTTCCAGTTGCAAGGAATCTTAATGTAGCACTAAGTCTTTCGTGTGGTGTTATGGAATTTCTCATTACGGTTTCTTCAAAGGAGACACCAAATCCAATAACTCTTTATAAGAATCCTCGGTCATTCTCAAGTAGTTCCTCCAATCAGAAGGTTCATTACTTAATTCTTTTAGCAACTCCATATGGGATAACCTCTTCTGTAGCAAGCAATGACGACTCCACTTACTTCTAGGTTTTCTTCTCCTCTTCGCATTTCTTGAGAGACACACTATATACATAGACCAAAGCAATAATTCTTCCATTTCTAGCATGAAAATCACTCCACCAATGGAAAACACCGACTGAGGAAAGACTAGGACTAGACGTGTGCATGCACCAGACAAATCGTTACGTTTTATCGTTACCGTGTAAACGGTCGTCCGATATCCGACAAAACGTACCAACTTGTCGGTGACGTTTTGTCGTTCGTTTTATCGTTGAGTGTAAACCCGGCTATAGGCAGTGGCGGCTCCAGAGCCGATTTTCAGGGGGGGGGCATTGCCTCCCGTTGCGGGGGGGGGGGCTGTGGGTAATGGGAAGGGGGAGGGGTGGAAAGGGTGACGGGGGGGGGGTAGTATAAATTGCTGATCACTGGTGGTATTATTAATTTTACATTATAAATAGTATTAAGATGAAAGAGATATGGGGATGATAGCCTACTTTGAAACGATTTGCTAAATCTAACTATAGGCCTATTATTTTAGATATCTCATTGAAACCTAACTTCAGTCAAAGAAGAGGAAAATTGACAGGAATACTCCTAAGCTCTCTGAATTTCTCAAAACTATCACTGTTTTTATAAAGAGACACTAAAATACAGTCTATAACAATTCGTTAATTTCAAGGGATTAAGTTATGTTAATCCCTGAGTTAAGGTTTGAGTGATTATGTATCTTCATAAATACATAACTATTTTTTAAGGATTTTTTAATCCTTATAAAATATCAAATGGGGTATTTTCATTCCTGTTTGTGTATTTGGACACTCTAAGGGGTTGCAGCAGAAACCAAGTACGCATCACGCAAATAACTGCAGTCAGTTGGAGTTACAGTATATAATGTTTACATGTCATGATTTTACATGCTTCTCTTAAGCAGTAGAACTAAACAAACAGATTTAAAAATAAAGTAAATGACTAAAGTACTACGGTCATTTCGTGTTTTACTAAAAAAAAAAAAAAAAAAAAAAAAAAAAAAAAAAAAAAAAAACGCTTCAATAATAAATCAGATATAGGTGTTAATTTGTTAAATGCACTTTAGCGTTAAAAAAACAAATCCCGTGGGCCAATGTCGTCATGGCTATCGAAATTAATTCTGACTTTGAGCTTCTCTCCCCTATCAGAGGTTATTTTCATAAAAGCAGGATTTAAAATTTAATTTTACTTTCTAATACGACTAAGTTTAATGTTACTCCCTTATGGTTTCCAAGTGATCATATAAATCCAACAGATGTAGCTTCACGATCTACCTCATAGTAAAACAGGCCTACGGTTGGCATATTCCATCAATTTCAAATTATCACAGCTCAAACTTTATTCCCAGCACTGAATACAAAATTAAAACCATTTGAAATGCCGTTCTGTTCCAAAAATAAGGCTATGGCTATGACTCTAATCAACAATCTTGACGATGACCTTCACAATAATCAATAATACCACCAATAAAAATACTGTCCTTCTCGTCGCTTTGTCCGTGTCGTCTGCTGTGGGCAGTGCAAAATCTTATTACGAGGAGTGTATATGGCGATGTATTTTCCCACGACCTTGAAATAAAGCGGGTAGATTTTGTTTGAACTTTGCGTTTAATAGGGTTTTGAGCCAAAAATAAGTTTATAAATAGCCTAAACCTCAGCAAAAATCAAATTTTGTCTAAAATTAAGTTTTAAAAATGTAATTTTTAACATTTGTTTCATGGGTTGTCATTTTTGTAACGGAATAACAATGAAAGGTAAAAAAAAATAAGAGAATAGGCTACTTCTTTTAAGCATTCTTATTGAATCTGTTTTCTGTGAAGAGGTAGCCTATAGTTGATTGTTGGAGAAATACTAATAGCCTGATTAGAATAACTTATAACAAAAGTAAATTAAAACCAACGAGCAAGATTCGGACACTGAATTTACAGTTTTATTTTTAAGCTACCAATAGATTTACTAGCAAAAACTTCTTCACGGGGAAGGGGCCATCGCTCGATCGCCCCCCACCAAACCACTGTCAACAATCCCGATCAGCTGATGGCATTCACAATACAGGAGTACTCGTCAGTCTTCTCGTCCCTCATCCCGTTGTCCGTGTCGTCTGCCGCGCGCGCACGCAATTTAAGTAAATCCAAAACTTCCTCAAAATGTAATAATGTTGTTATTAATCTCAATTAATACAAATTAAAGCTAAATACACCTAAACAATGTCAAAGTTTCATTAAAAATAGACAACTTTTGCGACTAAACTATAACGTCACGATTTTTAAGCCCCCAAAAAATGACTGGCCGAAAATTCTCGGGAGGGGCCATGCCCCCCCCCCCCCCTGAAGCCGCCACTGGTCGTAGGAGAGATGCAATCACCGCGATCATCGGTGACATCGACATATCTGACTTTAAGGAAGCAGAACTCAAAAGCCATCAAACTTAGAAACATTCAATTTTCACACAATGCTCAGTAAAAATGTTCTTTCAATTATGTATTTTAAAGATCCCAGTTCAAAATACCATTTTACTTGCATTTTTACTTGCAGGTGTACATTTTTACTTTACAATGCTGTAACTCTTATGAACCATCAAAGTAAACACAATAAATCAATAAGTTAATTCGGTCACAGTTACGTTGTGAATATGTGTCAAATCATTAAATGCCTATGACACTAGGTTATTTTTGTTTAGTGAATCATATCAAGGGGGGGGGGGGGGCACATATCTCTCGGGTCCACCATAGCGCGTCATGTACAAACCGCGGGTCTGATTAGGTTCAACATCAGAAATAAGTAAGCATAAACTAATTCACGTTGTATAAATGGGTTTTAAAAGTTTAAGACACAAGTTTTTTGAGAATTTTAAAAAGCCTGAAGATATTGTAATCTCTTATTGTTGGTTTAAAAGAAGTATCAGTACTATTAGTAAAACATATTAGTGACAACGTTTATAACCACATTAAAAAAAGTATAACAAATTTTATCGGAATTGAACCCGGGCCGCCAATTTCGTAGGCATTAAAGCTACCAACTGTACCACAAATGCTGCCATCGGTAGTAAAAATGTAAATCATTACAACGTGACATCCGACAAATCGACTCCACAAAAAATTTTTCTTATACTACTACTGCGTTATCAAATGTAATGTGACAAAAAATAAATGAAATTAAACTAAAACATCATTTAATACAAATGTAAATAATTTATTTTCATCACACTACATCGATATCACCTGTTTTCGAACCTCACTTCTACCAACGAAACACCTGTTTTCCCGGCCTAGGCCGGCAAAATTTTCCGGCCTAGGGCGGTAATGGAAACTGTAGCAGAGAAATCTAGAATATTAGAAGGTATTTAACAACAACAACAACAAATAACAAATCAGTGACGTAGTTAGTAGTTCAGCTGATAGCAACTGTTAAATATGTATGACGTAGATGGGAAAATAGTGTTTTCCCTTGGAATCAGCTGTAGTCACTTACCGTTAGAGTATTAGTTTTGGTGGCCTTACCTGATGTGAAGTGGTTGCCTAGCAACCAGAAATTCAAGCAGTACATCTTGCTAGGTTAGTTGAAGTTGAGGTTATGTTTTGTTTGTTATGAACGAAAAAGTAATTTTTTCACTTGTTTACAATTTATTGAATTGTGTAGTGTGATGAAAAATATCGTTCATAACTCGGGCCGAAAGCGTTTTGCCAACCCTCGATCGTTTCAAGTTCTCGACTTCGTCTCGAACTTGAAACACGATCTCGGGGCCGGCAAAACGCCACTTTCGGCCCTTGTGACGAAACATACTATTAAACAGACAGTTTACAATTTGTAGTATAGTTTATGCATTTATACCGTACCATTAATCTCATAGCAATCGGCTGTTCTACTTAATTAAGTAGTTTTATTTAATTTCAAATATAATACATTATATTTATATGTATGTTTATTGTTTTTAGGTTCTGGCCATAGTAAAACAAATCTAGGGATGGACGGGAATGGATTTTTAGTTCGGGACGGGACGGGACGGGAATTTTTATTTCCCATCCAATTTCGGGACGGGATCGGGACGGGATTGCTCTTCTCAACGCTATCGGGAAATATTCGTTTTGACTTTTATCTGAGTGTTGTATAAAGACAAATTAATATTAAATATCAACTAGTCCTCCTTCCAACTTGTTCCACTTGTTTTTGTATAAGTTACAATGAATGTCCTTTTGTTGAAAAAATTAAATTATATAGTTTTGATATTTGCAGGATGCAATAAGATCATGGGAAAGTATAAATTTTATTTTAATTAAATAAATTTAAGCTGAATCACTAAACACACACAAAGGAAAAATGTTGCCCATGTCTTATTTAATACAAGTTTTGTTTAATGAAATATTAAACGTTTGGTACGAAGAATAAAAATAAACATTATGTGCGGTACTAGTACGTAAAGATATAGATTAAAACAATTGGAAAAAATTGTAAAGAAAACAATACTATATTACAATAAATAAGGCCTGCTCAGATAAAAAAGAACAAAAAATCACAAATTGAAATTAGAATAAATATTAACACTCATAAAAGAAGTTGTTCAACAAACCAATGCCATTTATAACCCTAAGAAATATTTTGCCAATTTCTTTTACTTTCTCCCCCTATACCATAGTATATGGAAAAAGTATTGTTTTCGTCAAAATTTTCGAATTTGAGTTGTTGGTGGATTTATCCATTATGGTTCCCCCTGAGTCCAAAAAAGTGGTTTTCGGAGTGATGTCTGTGTGTCTGTGTGTGTGTGTGTGTGTGTGTGTGTGTGTGTGTGTGTGTGTGTGTGTGTGTGTGTGTGTGTGTGTGTGTGTGTGTGTGTGTGTGGGTGTGGGTGTGGGTGTGTGTGTGTGTGTGTGTGTGTGTGTGTGTGTGTGTGTGTGTGTGTGTGTGTGTGTGTGTGTGTGTGTGTGTGTGTGTGTCAGGATGTAAACAGAGCTAGAGAATGCCCTAATGGTCCGATTTTAATGAAATTTGGTATATAGGTCCAAATCCACGATAATTCCAGGCGTTTTTTTCATTTTTTTGAATTTTTGATTTTTAAGGGTATTTTACCCCCCAAAACCCTCAAAAATCGTCAAAAATCAAAATTTCTCAAAAACGGCTCTAACGATTTTGATTAAAATTTTGTGGTGTATTAAGCTTAAAATGGTGGATAAAATGACACCACCCGCATCTCCGAGAAAATGCGCGTTCAAAAGTTATAGAGTAAAAAGTGTTTACAAAATCAATTTTTTGGATTTTCAAAATAGCTGTTGTCTCAAAATAAATTTTACTTATCACCATTAAATCAAGCTCAAAAAACTAAATAATCCAGTACTTTAAATTATTGCTCTACGTCAAGTGGTTGAGGAGAAAATACAATTTTTCGTTTAGCTGTAAACGCAGTACGTTGTTAAAAGTCACAGATGCGCGTAGGGTCAAGCTCGCGCTGCTCAGCTGGTAGCTATCCGACAGAGTCATCTAGACATTAATGTTTAAAGCTTTTAACACATGTTTTTATATTGTTGGGAGAAAGTATGTGTCAGTTATCTGATACCGTTTATTTTATATTCATTGATTTTACTAAGACAGTTTCTTACTTGAAGAATATAAATAAGAAAATTGAACTGAGAAGTTATAAACTATTATACTTTTATTGTTATTTACATTAATTCATTTAACTATTTTTTGCTGATTCAGAGACAAAAATTAAGGAGTGTTTGATGGAAAAAATTATAAAAATGTAAATTTAAACCCTAAAATCTAATAAATATAAGCTATAGCTAAGACGTGTTTTCCTCGTTAGCGAGATTGTCGGCCGCGATCGCCGTCTTCGTTAGAGAGATCGTCGGCAGCGAACGCCGTTCTCGTTAGAATAAGAATAAGAATAAGAATAAGAATCTTTATTTCTCCATCAAGATACAATCATGCATATAGAGAATTGTCACAGACATGTCTAATAACTAGAGTAGATACAAATACAAAAACAAACAGAATAATAGGCCTATGGTCACAAAAATTAAAATAATGGTTCTTAGCACATCAAATCATATTTTTATTTTTGTTTCAAAAAATTCATCAAGGCTGTAGAAAGCTTGTAAGATAAGGTAGTCTTTTAATTTTTTTAAGAAAAGCCTATTAAAAATAGTGTTTTTATCTAACATGAGGAATTTATTGACAACCTTACACACCATATAATTAGTGGACTTTTCAAATTTAGTAGTTGAATGTGAGGGATATGTAATAAAGTTATGTCTGGTGTCGTACGAGTGTGGAACATTAATCATATTTCTAAAAATTTCTTTATTCTTAATGTAAAATTTGCAAAGTTCATATATGTAAAGACAAGGCAATGTCATTACCCTTAAGTCTTTGAAAATTTGCTGGCAGGGTTCATCAAAAGCCGCATTATTGATTATTCTTATAGCCCTTTTCTGGGCACGAAATATTCTATTAAAATTTACTAATTTAGTGCTTCCCCAAATTGTTAAGCCATATGTTAATCTGCATTCAATAGTGGCAAAATAAACCATTCTTAAGACGCAAGTATTAATGGTTTTTGATAAAATCTTTAAAGCAAAACAAGAAGAGTTCAATTTTTTACTTAATTCATCTGTGTGTGCAGAAAAATCCAATCTATTGTCTATATTAATACCTAAGAATTTGCAAAAGGTTTTTTCATTTGGATTTAAATTTAGATTTAAGGAATTACGATTTTTAAATTTAATTATTTTTGTCTTATTTTCATTTAATTTTAAACCATTTTTCCTAAACCATTCACCTAATTTGTGAATACATTCATTTATGCTTATATCTAAATCTGTAAAACCTTGCCCTCTCACAATCATGGATGTGTCATCAGCATACTGAATTACATTTGATAAATTTGAGTTTACATTTTTAGGTAAGTCTGCCACATATATTAAAAAAATTACAGGTCCTAAAATAGATCCTTGGGGACATCCGGTATGATTTAATTCCCATTCGGATTCATACATTATGTGATGATCATTAATCTGAACTTTTTGGTATCGATTTTCAAAGTAAGATTTAAAAATGTTATTGGCTATACCTCTAATTCCATAGTTTTCCAACTTCTTTAATAATATACTTCTATCAATCGTGTCAAAGGCTTTTGAGAGATCACAAAATACAGCAGCGGATGGGGATTGTTTATCAATATTTTCAAAGATATAATCAGTAAACTTTGCAATCGCGTCTATTGTTGAAAAATTTTCTCTAAAACCAAATTGTTTCTTGTTTATTATTTTGCATTTTTCTAAAAAGGGTAGAAGTCTATTTAAAATTATTCTTTCTAATAACTGTGAAAAAACAGAGAGTAATGATATTGGTCGAAAGTCTTCCAAATTTTTGTTATTTTTCTTTTGGATAGGTTTGATGACAGAAAATTTCAAAAGGTCTGGAAAAATTCCCAGGGCTAAACATTGATTGAATATATTGGCCAAATGAGGAGCTAGAATTGCACCTACATGTTTAATTAAAAACATAGGAACCTCGTCCCAACCAGAGGATCTTTTATTTTTAAGTCTTTTTATTGAAGATAAAATTTCTCGAGAGTCTGTTGGATAAAGAAAAAGTGATTCCCTAATGCCACTGCAATAGCTTTGGGATAATTCCAAGGCGTCATTAATATTTGCCCTAAGGTCCAATCTTTGGGAGACTGTGACAAAATGCTTGTTTAATACTCTTGCTGCTTCCTTCCCATAAGAGATTTTTTTGCCCGTGTCTACTTTAATATTGATTTTAGGTTTACAAGTTTTCCCTAACTCTTGGTTCACAATTTTCCAAGAAGCTTTAGTTATGTTGTCCGAGTTTTTTATTAATTTGTTGTAATAATGAAATTTTGCTTCTCGTATTTTCTTTTCCAAAAGTTGCTTACACGCCCTATAGTGGTATTCTAATTGTTTGTCAAAAGGATTGCCCCTCATCAAAATGAATAGGTTGCGTTTTTTTGTACTAAGATTTATTATGTCATCATTGAGCCATTTTTTCTTGAAGTTTTTATAATTAGTTGCTGTTTTCTTTTTTGAAAAGATTGAATTGAAATGGAGTAAAAAAATGTTTAAGAATTGTTTGTAAATGGCATTTACAAAGACAGAATCATTATTGTTGTAACTAATGTCATAGAGTGTACTCCAATCTTCTACCTCTAGACATTTGGAAAACTCTTTGATATTATTCTCCGAAAACTTTCGAACTAGGGATTTATGGCATGTAAAGTCCTCAATACTAGCTATTTCAATAAGCTGGGCAGTGTGGTCAGAGAGCCCAGGCTGTAAAATCTCTACATGTTTAACCTCACAATTAGTTATCATGTGATCAATACAGGTTTTTGAAGTTTTGGTAATCCTAGTTGGTACATTATAACTAGGTGTTAGGTCATGAGCACTTAAAATATCGATTAATGACCTTGAATATTTATCATTAATCAGTGTATCGACATTTATGTCTCCACCCAAAATAATTCTAAGTTTTAGATACTTTTTCCCTTGTCTTATTTTGTTAAGAAGTAATTCTAACTGATTACAAAATTGGTCAAAATTGTTTTTGTCTGGAATTCATTTATTTCATTTATTTCATTTATTTATTTCCAATAATAATACATAATACAGGCAAACAAATTAAAACATATTTACTTGGAAAGTCCCCGCATGGGCCAAGGCCTGTGCGCGGGGGCTGAGTCCTTTTTAAACCTCTGTACCCGCAGATAATTTTATACATATAAATATATCTAAAAGTATTACTAACAAAAAACAAAAGAAGAAAATATCATACAGTGTACAAGTGTGGGAAAACTTACTAATTAAACTCAAAATTTATCTTTAACTGTAGTGGAGCGAAAAAACACTAATTTTATAATAACAGTTACTAATACAACAAAATTAATTGAAAAATATAATTATATTAAAATTAAACTATGGAAAACATTTCAAATTTCTTAATAAGCAAAACTAATTAAAAGTTTAGCATAAAAGAAAGGCTTGGAAACGACGTGCATGGTTTTTTTTATCTAAAACTTGGTTGCTGTGATTCGGTAACATGACAGGCTGATGCAAACTTTCACTTAACTCATGATTAGATATATAAACTTTTATTTTCTTTCACACAAACACATTCATCTATGCAACCACTCTCACAAACGGCCATCGAGACATTCACAATTCATTCTAACAGTCACACATTCATAAAAATTATAAAATTGGAAAAATGCACACATACTCACAATTACACATCCTTTCATTCTTCACGGTCGTAAAAAACACAATCATCCTCACGAGTCCGAAAATTGTTTTGAGAAAAAACAAAAGATGACCACCAGAGCCAATCTCACACCGGCGGCGACGGCTTCGACACCAACACGATGCCCTCGGCTAAGAGGCATAGACAGAAGTAATCATGTCATTAGCGGCATCCCTCCCAATGTCGATGAGCCAACTTACCACCTTCTTCTTGTATGTATTAATACTGCATAACCCATTACGTAGTTCTGTTGGAATATTCTGAAAAACTATGTGTAT
>JAQYXR010001766.1:0-25369 GCA_030545055.2 Neoaliturus tenellus | reverse complement strand
TTACAAAATACTTCTGCTTGAGACTTCCAAAGATTGATTACAGTACAGTTCATACTAACCATTTCACAAGTACAGTAGATTGTTGGTGTACTTCAGTGAGTCAAAACACTAGCTGGGTAACAAAAGCCTCTTCTTGATCATGCTCTGGATAGCTTGTTGATGTAGGCATACTGAGCTACTCGTGAGGCCCTTGATTGGCTAGAGCGGATCGTTAGATGTTAGACAATGTTCGGAACACGTGGGCTCCTTCAATATGGAGAACACTCCCAGGCAGCACACTATGTATCATATACGTAAATATTTGGTATCAACGTATATTGAACGTATTGGTATTAATAATATAGATCGTATACATATTATATATCAACAAATAAATATTTTTTTAGAAAAATTAAAAATACGGTTAATGTATCAAAACGAAAAATAAACCAATACATTCCATCATAAATGTTGTATTAAGTAACTTTTTTAAGTTTATAAGATTTGCTAGGAAGAGATACGATCTGTATACAATATGTTATTCCTATCTGAAACATGGTTATACGAAAATCCGCCAGAGTCGCGGTTCGTCGTTCGTTGTCTTTCTCCTTTCTCCACTTGGCGGTTACGGTGTCATGGCGGTCTGCTGTCAAATTGTGGTGGACTCTGCTTGTCTCCTTGACTCTTGACTTAAACTTAAGGTAAGTTGGAAATATATTAGCTAGTGTGTTATGAGTTTTATGTATTATTTATCTGTTTGTAGTCATGGTTGAGGTAAGAACTAACCAAATGATTTAAAGGTTAGTTCTATTGCTAGCCTGCCTTTGACAACCTCCAAATCCTAACTTAAGGCCTGACATATTTTGAAAAGTGCAATCATTATAGACTTAAATCCTTTTATTAGGTTTTGTGTTTTGTAAAATTGTTGTTATAAACAATGTTTATAATCAAAGCCTGTATTTAGCCCTAGTTCAGAAATCAATGGCATCTTAGCTAGGTGTAGGTCTAGGTGCCAGGACAAAGTTATTAAATGCAATAAAAGCTATTGAGCAATAGGCTGAAGTTATTTAATTTATTTCAAATTAGCTAGGCTTAGGCAAGAAGGTCATATTTAGACTCCCTAAACCAGAACACTTTTTAGTACAAGCCACATTCAAGCAGTTGCTAAAAAAATAAATTGTTAGGCTTCCATTATCGGACGAGTAGCGTTAGCGGAGTGCACCATATTAAGTTAATAGATTTTGACTTGCACTTCATTTCAGTTTAATGGGAATCCTGTTGTCTCATTCGAATAGTGCAGTCCAAATTTTCTATTCCTTCCCTATTACCTTAGTCTTACCTAGGCTACAATAATGTTCAGACTGCAAGGCCTACATGAAGGTCGGCGAATCTTTGTTATCCGACTCCAGCATTATTATTAATGTGGAAATTTTTATTTTGCGATAATACCTATTGTTAAATATCGGTGATACAATTACACGATACGATTACAACATTATCACCTGATTTACTTTTGTTAAAAAAACTAAAATAGGGCCTACCCTACCTAATTAAAAATACCTCATGACAACAAAACAAATACATTGCAAACAAATAACTGAAAATAACACAAACAAGTACAAAATTAGCTACCGTAATGTAACCTGTGGCATTATCCAAGAACAACACAAAATAAACTAAGTTACGCCAGTTCATGTAGGTGTACTTATCTTAATTGTGAGAAGAAGCAGACTTCGTTAGACCATTGCTTTCGAAATGGAGTCACACAAATGCTGCCAAATACGAATCAGAAAGGTATTTTTGTCCAATGTTTTGAGAAAATAATTTAAATGCGTTTTAAATGTTTCCAAACACCACTGATTTTGTTGTTATGAACATTGCTGTCAATAAAAATGACGGAGGATTATGGTTAGATTATTATTAAGGGTAGGTAAGTAAATTGCCATATAATTGTATAACGTATATCTCAACTCAAATGATTACAACTATCGAATAATCGCAATATCGAAATTTCCGCATCGATAATAATGGTGGAGTCGGATAATGAAGTTTCGCCTGTTTTTGAAGGTCTTAATTGCTAATGTCATTAAGCTAGCCTTGGTGGTTTGTACTCTTTTTGTAGTTTAGCTACACACATCAGATGAGACAGGTTTCAAAACATATTTTTTTTAAAGTTTTAGGTCAATTTAAAGGAGTAAGTTTAGGCCTTGGTCCTGAACCGCACCCCCGCGGAAGCGCACCCGACCTTTGGAAACGTGCTTGCCCAAGGCGCTCCACGGGAGGGGCTCACCAACGCTCTCAGGAGTTCAGAACAAAAAACAAAACAAACTTGTGGAACCAGAAATTTAATTTTAACCCAAAGTTAACAGCAAAATTAACAACAGCAAAACAGAGCAAAAATGGGAACATCAAAGGTCCACAGTGATAAAATTGATAACAAAAGATTTTTACCAGAAGTCAATGTCACCAAGGTTGGCCAACCAGAATATCGATATTCAAAATTCAAAAACAACGGTAATTAAAAAAATTCCCCCTTCTGAAACTTTAACCTTAAAATTGGCATTGATAAATTAAATAAATAAATAAATAAATAACAACAAATAAATTTCAATAAATAAACATAACAATTTACAAACACAAAATACACAAAAGAATTGGCGTGCCGAATTTTGAGGTTGACAAAAATAATTCCACCCGGAGACCTGTGGCGCAGGGCGGGCTCCTAATGGGATACTAACCTAACATAGAGACTACAAATAAATAAATAAATACTGTCACACATAAATAACAAAATATCACAGTTAATTGGTGGAGTGGCATATCACAGTAGTTCGTTTATGGCGTCATGGCACTGGAAGGAAGAGCGTCGGCCTGCAGCTCCAGCAAGTGGGGACCAAGGCCATGTATGTCCCCTAGGTGGGCAGGCGGACGGACCAGGCCGGAACCATCATCTGCATGGCATTGTCGGTGGGACCAAGTCCCCAGCTGGACCCTGGTAAACCCCAAAATTTGCCAATATTTTTCCATTTAAGACACATTCAGTAGACAATTAGTGTCAACAGTGCAAAAGGTAAAATTGCCACAAAAAATATCCACTGTTCCAGTTTGGACAATTTGCCACTACTAACCACAAAATGCTAACTTTTCAGTTTTAATCAATTTTACAAATTTTCATGAAAATTGTGACAGAAAAACATTTTAAATGTGACAGACAGTTTTACTTTGACTACAGAAATTACAGCAAAAATATTAATTCTACAACTAAATTGAACAGGTTGAAAACATTTGACTAGGTTTAAAGCATAAAATAATTCCATTTTAACATCACAACAAAATTTCAGTTTTGGCGGACATTGCCCTTCTATTTGGCTCATATCTCAAAAAGTTACTGACCGAATTTAAAAATTTTACCTTTAAAAGTTGGGCCAAATGTGAGGCTTCAAAATAAAATATAAACCAGAACTTAACTCCAAGGCTACTTCATTGTGGACCTAAGATTACCTGACACTTTACCCCAAACTGGTGTGCTACCAACAGTAAAAACTAGGCCTAATCCTTTAATTATGAACCAAAATTGATAAAACTTTACATAGGCCTAGCTCAGGGCCTTAGGCCACTTTGAGAACACAAAAACCCTAGTAAACTAAACAGGAAAATGAGTTATAAAAGGAAAACCTTGGCAGCATCACCATTTAGGCTATGAGCCTATTTTGACTCTACAACTTACAATATCCCCATCAGACCACTGGGTGGCCAATATAAAGTTGCACTGAGCAATAACAAACAATATTTAATGCAAAACAAACACTGAAACATCTTAATTATTACAGGAACTTGAAAAACATGTGTTCAGCTCACTAACAAAAAATTGAACTCTAAGAGCAAAAGCGTGGATGGCCCAAAATGCAGTCTCAAAAGGAGAACAAAATTGATTGCTTTGCTTGAAACAATGAAACAAAATTTACAGAACACTGGTTCTGGCCTAAAACAATATTTTTCAGAAGGCTGTTCATTTTTGCAACGTGGTCGTCTGACCGAATCCAATTGCATCGAACATATTTCTGAATTAAACTGGAAAATTCTCGTGACTCACCCAGAATGATGCGTTGGGAAGTTTAAATCACCGCATTACAGCACAAAAATCACTGGTAGAAAAATATCTGAATTGGTGTCGTTTCTTTTGAAACGCCGAGAAAATTTTTGTACGTCTTGCGGTGACAGTTCACCACGGCACCTATGATCTTTTTCAGGACGTTGCGTCACAGCTGGTGAAAAGAAGGAAAACAACACCGAATATTCCAGAATGACAGCATACAGAAAACACTAACCAGAAAAAAAAACAACACTATAACAAATGAGACGTGACATCACACATGGTGGGCAAAACGTCACGGCTCAGTCCCCTAAGCTATAGGCCTAGTTTTTATCTCCCTGGCATTCGAACCATTTTAACATTAAAACAAATAATGTCCTAACCCAAGCCGCTTATGGATTTTGGTTGAATTTTTTAAAACTTGATTAAAAATTCTAGATTGCATTGCCTAGTGCAACTCTGTCTTTTGTGTCCGTCAACCAAAAGTACATTGATTAACTTTTTTGTGATTTTACGTTTTTGTATAAATTCAAAATTTTTAAAGAAATTTGGTTTTTTATCCCATTAATTTTAATATCTCAAACACAATTGTTCTATTCTCATTTACTTTGACAACTGTAAGCATATTTTCATATTAGACTTAAGCTGTTCATATCAGACTGTAAGCATATCGGACTTTATTATTGTTACCATTCTCTGACCTAGCCTCGTTGGGAATGAGTAAAAGTAGCCTAATAACTAATCCACATTGGAAATAAATAATTTAGACCTACTGTGAATTTGATTTTTTAAGTGTTGATGGCTTGGTTAGACAATGTTTAACTTGGGCCCTACTTGTCCTCAGAGTGGCTAAATTAGTAGATTAGGTTATGTTAGTATAAATTTCGGGGTAACAGTTAATTGTTGGAAACTATATTCAAACTATTATTAGGACATCAACTTACTAAAGGCCTACTGTAATTTGATGTTCATGTTCTTTGTTATCAACCTCTCCTAACAACCTATGTTTGGTCTAATTATAAATAAGATTATGTTGTCAAAATATTATGGAAACCCTGTTCTTCGAATTGAATGCAATTTTCTCAACTTTGTTGTAATGGAGGATTGTGTAAACAAATAAAAAATAAGCTTACCACAATATTAACATTAAATCAAAGTAAGTTTAAATGTACTTAGCCTATAAAAGTCTAAATACGGTTTTCCGATAATTTTTGATGTCTTTCAACATCAAAGCGAACATTAAAATTGTTTTAAGATTGTTTAAACTGGAATTAAATAGAGAATCAAGTGGACCCTTTCAATAACTATTACTGTACATTCCTCTGAAATTGAATAATGTTCTTTCGGTTGTCATTCACAAATTAAAGTTATTAAAGTATAGGGCCTAATAATAGTATAGTTGTTCCAAATGTTAGAATTAGTAGAATGCAAAAATATTTCTTAAAATTTGTCTAAAAACGCCACATTTATGCAAAACGTTAAACTCATAGAGGCTTTTAAAAACATAGTTACGGTTATCAGATGCATTCTGCAACTTGTAATCTTAAAACAGTTAAGTAATTTTGTTTCAGATGTAAGCCTAAAATATGTAAAATATGCTAAAAGATATTGCTATTTTTTTTTTTTTTTTACTATGGAAAATTAAATATTGTATTAGTAGCAGTTACAGTTTCATAGTTAGAAACTAATTTTGTTGTGTAATTTTTAGAGATATATGACATTAAACGTTATAAAGTAATATATACTTTTAAATATTATCAAAAAATAAAAATTCTCAATTTAATTTGTATTAATTAGGAGTTTACAACAAAATCTTAGTAGCATATTGTTAATTCAACTTGGTGTAGATGGTTTTAAAAATGCCGTTGGAAACCTATATGAACAAGTATTTGATTTGGCTTGTGTAAATATGTACTTATGTTTGTTTGAATCTAGCCTATGCTTTTGTTTTAGATCAGATTGATTCAATGGAACGTACGATTTTGCAAACAAAAATAGATGTAACAGCAATATTAGAGATTCTGCAAGACGGGCCAGCTAGAAGACAGCCGATAGAGGATACGTCTTCTATTGAGAAGTTGTTCCCCCTGAAAGAAACAGAAGATTTAGACGATTTGGAACAACTACTCCTCAATGATGAGGAAAAGTCAAAGCAAGTGGTAAGCAACATTTTAGCTACTTTACCTTTAGGGAATACGCTATTACGGTAGTAGTCACGGTAAGACCTAAGCCCGGGACCATGTTACTTTTTGGTGTTGAGGTCGCCAGAAGCCAAAAACACCGATAGTTCAAATTCATTTATACATATTTGTGTGGGTATCCGTGAACACGATTACTTTTGAACGGAACCTTCAATTTTGATAAAATTTGTCACAGGGGTGTGAGGCAGCATTTATTTGATCAAGTTTGCAAACCAGAATGTCCAGAACAGACAATGTTAACAGGGTTTCAAAAGGGCAAAAAATGGGTTTTTGGCTTTTTTACAATAATTTTTCAAGTTCAACTAACATAACAAACCATTTTAAAGAGCTTAAAAAACAAAGAATTTATTATTTCAAACCTTTGATTAGCTTAAATGGTTTTAGAGAAAATTAAAAAATGTATTCCTACGTTATTCTAAAGCGAAATTAACAAACACCTAATCTCATTTATTTATTGATTGTGATTATATAGAGATTGTGTTGTCAACTCGGACGGCAATTACTACGAGCGCTAGTAAATCCACACTGACCCTCCAAGCCTCTGTTCCTTGCGTAACTGGAGTCCCCTGGAGGTGGTTCAGTCGGACAACCTAATTGACGGAGTGTCATGACTGTCCCAATAACCTATATTAGACTGAGGAATACACTTTGTACGACGCAGCGTTTGCTTCGCGGCGACTTTCGATCCCAAACAAACTTGATCGCTCAATTTTTATTTTTGTTTCTGTAAATACTGTATAATTGTTCTTAAAGTCGTGCCGGATTATCAAGCGTGCCGGATCAAAGGATACAAAAGCACATACTGGAAGTTAACTGTAATTAAAAGAAAATAAATTGTAATGAAAACGTCTTCTACTGTGTTCTTTTATTTAATTGCTTATGTCGACAGCTTGTTTCTTTCCAATTCCTTTAGCCTCAATGAAAATAAAGCCTATCATGGCTTTTTATGATGGTAGTGAGTTAACTTATAATTTCTAATTATTTATGTTTAGAAAGAATACGTGCGCCAAATAGGAGGGTCTAGCATTGAGGATGCAACAAGAAGGGCCTTCAAGAAGCTGTTCACAAATGAATTGGCCAGACACTTCAGCTGGGAAGGAAAGGGAGGAAAAAAGAGGAGCCTTAATCAGCTGAACATCGTGCAAGTCGTTGGACGTAAGTTATCTACAGTACAAGTTATCTTTACGGAACTCAAAAGGATTTTATTTTTCTCTGTAGTTTTCAAGCAGAATTTTAAAAGTCTTAACGTTATTGTTGGGATTTTAAAATACATTAGCATCAGAAATATGTGTAAGTGTAACAGATACGGAATTAATGGAACAAGTTTTGGGAATAATTAAACGTACTTTTCTTAATTTAATAGTTTAAACATTTATGCTCTCTATTTTGCAACCTCGATAATGCAGTCTCCTATTTTCAATTCAAAATTCCTTTATTTGCTATTTACAAAAGGGGGAATTTAGGGCTATAAGTCCCTTTCTTACAAGTAACCCTATGTTACATTCCGGGTATTACACAATGTTAATTAATAAAAAAGTATATTGAATTAAACAAATCATAATGTTTTATTAAAATATGACTAAACAGTATTATATTTTTTTAAATTTCATTATAATGAAATTTAAAGGTAATATTTCGTTCACACACATACAACAAACTGTCAATCAAACGACGACCAGCTTCCCGCAGGAATAACATGTTCTCTATTAATTGAGGATCCCCGCTAATTGCGGCCGCAAGAGGACAGACACCGAGTACAGGAATGTGCATGCTACTTATTGTGTCCGCGATTTTTGGCAGTATTCAGAAATTATGAAACAGTAATTTCCAGTTCCACATTAACTATTGTTATTTTATCTAACAGTTATTGCAATTCATGTTACAATGAGATGATTTAATAGTTTATATGATGCTTATTCCAACTATTAAGCTGCATTTTATTACAGTAGAAGCCCTCTAGTCCGGCCTCGGATGATTCGGCCGCCGGATAATCCGGACGCGGTCTTCTGGAAATAAAATGTTCAGCCGCGGGCATTTCCCACGGCCAAAATAGACAAGACCAAAAATAGATATAACTTGTTCCATGGTATATCACTAAAATATATCAGTTCAATTGCCGATTTTCGGACTCTTTGTGGTCTGATGTCTTCTAAAACATTTTGTTTGTGTTCTATTTATATATGGCCTGATGTAACAAAGAAGTTAGGTAACTAGACGGATTTAGTCGCTATCACCGTCCCATTTATACATAGTGCCTTCGTTGACAGAACACCAGTGTCCATTAAACACACTTTCATCGCTTGTCCGTTGTCCGATCGTCATTTCGGCGCTATTAGACCTACAACGTCTGAGCGAGCAAATCATGATTCTTACAAAGTCGATATACTATTGATTGGACAAGTATGAGACCCTTCATTGTTAAATACACCCTAATAGTTTATTGTTGGAACACACATAGCCTATAATTAAGGTCTCAGTTTAACCCGTTTAATACACCGCCGGTTAATCCGGCCATTTTGAAATCCGGCCGGTGGTCCGGTGCGAGGTGGCCGGATTTGAGGGCTTCTACTGTATATTGTTTGTGTAAAAACGTTGAGAGTAAACATGTGCAAAGCAATTACTAAGCACAAGTTTAATAGCCCAACCTTTTATGTGATTTCAACTTTTTTCAGGTGAGATGCGGAATGGGCCCTTTAAACACTTATTTAATTTGAAGACTTTTGAAAAAACAGTGTCGGAATGGTTCCGCCAATCAGGAACAAGAATTTATGTCAAGAACAAAAATGTTCACTAAATTACAATTTGATTAGGCCTAGAGTTTGTTTCAATAAATTACAATTTGATTATTCGTAGAGTTTGTTTTATTCATATACCAACATTTGGTCTGTAATTAAGGATAAGGTGCAGTATGTGTTAGTGATGTATACTATATTATTTCCGTAGTTGAAATGGTTAAACCTAAGTTTGTGCTGCAATTCAATTTTATTCTTATTGAAAATATGGTCATTTAATTAGTTTTTTCTGAAATAATTTGTGGAAGGGCCAAGTAAATTAAAAGCTTTTAATGTGGTTTCTCTAAAACATTAACTTTCTATAAAACCTTCATTATATACCGTATATATATATATATATATATATATAATATATATATATATATATATATATATATATATATATATGTATCTTGCACTAAATTATGGTTAATTTCATTTCAATATTTCTTGAAAACAACTCAACGTTAATTTTTTTAAAGTAAAAGTTGCTTTGTCGAATATTGTTAAGAATAACGTGAAATATTCAGCTGAAGATTGCGATTTTTAGTTTCTTGTGATTGCTAGCTGGCAGCTTTGTCTCCATTCCTTTGAAGGGAACACTAGACACACCAACAATATAATATTCAATTTTGAATATACTGTACTGTTTTATGATGAAGTTACTGTAACAGGTGCTCACCCCAAATCAGGACTGTAACTAACTAGGCTGGGTCAGCCGGGAAATCACCCCGGGGCCCCCAGTTTGCCTTAGGGGCCTCCAATGCAATCCTTGTCCTTGGGCCCCTGAGGTCCTAACTACAGGTTTTCTTCAGACGGAACTTTTCTAGTAGGTTGTCCCTAAACTAGAACAATTAGATATTTACCTGACAAATCACAAAACACATATTTCCAATAATAACTTAAAATATTGTTTTACCATTATATTTTATACTTAGTTTACAATGCATATTAATAACAAATGCTTTCAAAGAAAATTATTACAAAAATAAATTTATATAATTTATGTATTGATTTTTTTTGAAAATTTTTTGGAGGCACTTTTTATTAATATGTGGTATAAAATATGTATCATCTTTGTATAATATATGTATTATATACATATCAGATATGCTAAATTTTCTCTCAAAATATACATATTATATATGGATATATAATATGTATTATATCCGTAGTTTAATACTTATACGATACGCATATAATACATATTTAGGTAGGACATATTTACAGATACAATCTGTATTATATACGTTCCTATACAGATTGTATACAAAAGCTATACCATGTCGGTAGGTAAATTATACGTATTGTATACATATTTGTGCTGCATGGGCTGATAGTTAGTTTAGCACATAATAGAGTGGGATAATGATTAGAAAGTCAAATCCAATGTTAGGAAAAACGTATTCTGCTTTTTGGCTGGTTGTAGATAGCCATAACAATAGCTTAGCTTGATAGCTATGCACTACATAGCTATCAATGGGTGTAGTTAAAATTTGCTTGTGAACTTTGGAATTTAACAATTCACTTTCAATTTAACGGTATTAGTAATAATTTCATTTTAATATAACTAAAACCTTTTTACTATTTATGCTGTTCTAAAACTAATTTTGTCTGCGATAGAATACATTGAACATATTCTCATATAAATCGTTAAATTTTAAAGTTTCATAATATTGGAGGTTTGGTTTAATAGAATTTGTGTATAAACTATCGAGGGACTGTAATAATTAGTTGGCTGGTTTGTGAGCAATCACTCTTTTATATTTATGTATAATTTCTTTTAAACAATGAAAAAGGTTGTGCCATTTTTTTTATTAGTTTAAATAATACTACATATTAAGAGTCTATAGCTTACACTTCTATATAAAGCAAAACAATAAGGTTTTAAACTCTCTTCAAATATAATTTTTCTTGTCGAACGCGGGAGTTTCACTGACACTGCACACTCAGTCACTTTATAGTCCATGCAGGAACCATAGATCTTCATAGCCCATAAAAGGAACATAATAAAACTGCAGGGCTGACTTAACAGAACATACTGACATACTGTAGGTCCATGTTAAATACAATATCATGACTTCGTGCTTCCTACAACTAAGCTACATCTTTGTCGGTTTGGATATATTCACATTTTAAACTGGATATTTTAGCTTTGTATCCTTCAGAGCTTTATATTGAATAAATACATTCTCTGTTAATAGGGAAGGATGACGCAAATCGGTACTTCAAAGAATGACTGAGTGGAGGTAAAAAAATCATATTGACGATACATTCGACATTTAGAGGTCAGGTTTGTGGCGAATTGTTCAGAATGCAAAAGCCTTTAAAAATTATGTACTATGTATTATGTGTAGATCAATAAAGTTTTCACAATACTGCCTTTAGTTTACGTCCCTAAGCATATGTATAAGATTTCTTTCTAAAACATATGAAGAACGGGAATAGGCTTTCTCCCAAGTAAATAAAGTATAGTTGTATATTTGAACACTACAGAAATCCTCCTGCTAATCGTATGTTTTAAATTTTATTCCACGACATTATAATAATCTCTACACCTAACGAAGTAAAAGATATAAATTTTTCCTCATATATTTCAAAGCACTTCAATCGAAAAACAATGTCAACGTCTTTATCTAAAAGGTTAATGCAATTCTTGCTGAAAGAGAGTGCAAATTTTATTCAGGAGATATGTTTGTGCTATACATTTTTTTTGTTGATAATCGACCGATTGTTTGATGATTAATAATCTACTAGTATACGTGTTGCTCGAAATCGAGCCATTTATTTAAATACAGTACAAATGTTACTTTAGCTCTAAATCAATGACATCCGACCAATCCAATAGTGTGAATATCTTTAATCCCCAATAACTACGTGTATTTACAGCTGATTGTTAACAGATGATTAAAATGCTTTATTCAGTCCCCAATGTTATTTAAATGGGAAATTTTGAGATTTCAATGTTGGATAGCGCCTTTATTTTCAGTCCGATTTTCATCAATTTTTGCGGAAACAACTACAGACCAAGCCCTATCCAACGACACCAAAAACTTGAAAATCGGTTAAAAATGTAGGAGGGATTCTCAAGACAAAAAAAAAAAAAAAAAAAAAAACCCCTTAGCGTATTAAATAAGTAAAGATGACCACAAAGAAGCCCAATTTACTAAATTGTGAATTTTTATCATTCAATATACAACATAATAAATCAATAAATTTTACTTTAAGATTTCTAAGATGCTTACTAAGCATGAAAAATACATCACTAGAATTTTAAGGTAGGAAATACTAAATTTTCCTTTATTCCCAATCACTTAGTAATTAAAGTCCAAAATGTCTAGTTACTATTGACCAATTTCGATACATTTGAATATCATGCAACTCAAATATTTTGGCAATAAAATATTTCTACTGAATCCAAAATTAAATTTTTAATGCTAACAAGTTCTTAACAAAATTAAAGTGTTTAATTGTTCCAAATTATGTACCAAATAATTTTTAAAGGCTTCTCCAGAAGGATTTTACCGTGAAGTTATTTTAGTTTTGTAATAATAAAACACCCTACCAGGACAAATACTATGAAATTAACAGAATGCTTTAACATGAAGGTTATCGCTCAAGATGTTTGAAATGCCAAAGCGTAGACTCCTGGGAAATCAAGGTAGACGTAAAGCAACACGGATCTGCCGTTATTGCTGGGGATTTCCATACAGCGCCTCAAACGTTCTATGACTCTAAATTAAATGGTGTACCCTGGAGAATTTCAATAGAACTTTAATTCTGAGAATGATTTAATATTTTATGGTATATGGTTTACAAATTATATGAGTCTGAATCCTATTCCAAAAGAGAGGTGAACAAATTATGGATTTCAATATAATCTAAGTTATCTTTGTCAAGGCATTTAGAGTAAAAATCATTGTAATATTTTTACTTATAAAAACACAGTTTAAACACTCAATTCTAGTTATCCATAACAACTCATCCAAGAGCAAAAATACGTGTCATATCGTGTTAAACAACACTTCTTACGAAAAAATACAAAAGATTTTCTATATTTTCATGTAAAAATTGTTTTAGTAGGGTGAAACTTATTTTAATAATAAAAACTCAATTAGGCTTAGTAAACATAACAAAGAAAAGCCTGTTTAAATATTGTATGTAAAGAAAATTGTGTTATTGAATTAATTAATGTTTCATCTTCAACTTCTATAGAAACAAAACTGTAATTACAACTATTTCAAGAGAAATATAAACATTTTAAGGGTTTATTAATATATTTTTTTACTTATAATTAATACATTTATTTCAACAGAATTAATTTGCATACAGCACTTGATCATCAAGTAATCAATGAAAAAAAACAATTATATGGTAAATAATAGTCTAGAAATAAGCTTTAATAAGAAAATATGTTAGTAAACATATAGTGGTGGAGTGTAGAATACCTGAATAAAGTTTTTGAGGAGCTAATGAGGTTTGAAACAACGCGAGACCACCCGCCCGTTTTGTTTGAACAATAGCGTGTCCAGTTGAATTGGAATTGCATTTCCAATGCATTGTGAATAAATATATTAATGTTTGTATTATTTGAATTAGAAAATTTCTAAAAAAATCATATAATCATAAAAAATCATAAAATTTTTAAATACTTGTCATCGTACAGAAACTACAGTTGTAGTAATTTAACAACTGGGTTACAAGGTATACTATTAGTTAACGTTGGATATACTTTTGTTGCAAAAGAAAATTATAACGAAATCCAAGTTTTTTTTTTGTCATTCAGTCTCAAAACTAAGACTTTTAAATCTAAAATACTTATTATAACATAGAAGTATACAAGATATCCCAAGATAAAGATATGTAACTGTCATTAAAAAAATATATTATGATTGAAAAATATTTTTATGCCTAACTGAACGGTAAATACATTTCCGTTCAAACATTTTGCACAGACTAACTTTTTAAGTAATTACACACTCACAATTAGTGGAACCTATGTTACGCTTCTTTTCATATTCCTATTAACACTGAAAATATAAAATTATACTTGTTAAGTATTGACAAAATAAACAATATTTATGAATGAGCAATTAAAACAATTGGTGCTGTAAAAAGGATGAGCGCAGAACTTTGTAAAATAAAGTAGTTCTCTTCCAACAGCAGTAAGTGTTTGACTGCTATCGTTTTATTACTCTGTACTGAAGATCAGTTTTTGATTGATTCCGGCCGAATCATTCGACATCAGAACGACGTCATACAGTTTTATTATTTTCCGACAACGTGACTGATCTACCGGCCTCTGCATTAAAATTTATGTAGGCCTACTGCGCTTTGATTCATAATATTGATAAAAGTATATTGAGTTTGAAACAATTTCATGGTTTATAATAATTACCCTAACTTTAAACTATGTATAGATGTGCTAAAGAGGACAGTGTATGTTGACCTCTTTATAAACGATAAAATTATTTTATTTACAGCCGTTGCACTAAGCACAATAGTAGTGTCAAATTGTTGGTGCTGGCCCAGTTCAAGGTCACCTGAGGGATGACGTCATCGAGGGCAATGACCTCACTGATGACGTCATCGATGACGTCTAACCAATGACGTCATTTCGAGACGTCACACCCATGACGTCACAGAAATGACGTGCTGATGACGTCATCACCCCTTACGCCATCAACATGACGTCACCGATGCCACTGAGGTTAAGGTCATGCCGAAACTTAAAATTTTTGGCACTTTTGCCGTTCTCGCACTACGCTCCGAGTTTCAGTCAGAGTCCCCGTGACCTTGACCTTGGAGCGAATATTCGACGAGAAACGGCAAAAGTGCCAAGTTAAACTCGAGAATATTCGACGAGAAACGGCAAAAGTGCCAAGTTAAACTCGAGTTTCTGACATGACCCTGCCTAAATGGGCAATCGGTTATCCCTCAGGTGACCTTGAACCAGCACAACACCAACAATTTGATATTACTGTGACCTTGAAAACCTAACAACGGAGCGCCGACACCGATGCGCACCCCACGACAGTCACCGAGCGACTGACCTCCAGGCTCCGCGTACTCTAGGTATATCGGCTTGAGAGACTAAGACTCCAAACTGTCAGGAATGGGAGTAACTAACTGAATTTTGCAAGGAAAAGTCATCTCATCCAACATTCTAAACAAATCTTCATCAGTAAAACTTACATTAGTCTGTTTGGTATAAAACTTAGGGTGTCCGCGCAACAGTTTGCGCCACTTAGCTAAAGTCGAAACCCTTTTGACTTTGAGTGGTGGACAGTGAGCAACTAATAAAGTCTTAACACGGTTAAGTTTCTTACCTAAAGCGTCCCGCGACATGGCTTCCCTCACAAAAGTCCGCACAATACTGAGAGACTGCTTGTAGCGCATGAGTCAAGGAAAAGAGGTGGGGAAACAGCAGGAGTGGGGGAAGGTCACAGTGGTGGGGGAAGGTGAGGTTGTACGCTGGAGTATCGCATCACTTCACCATGAGCTGTCCTACAGTCAACACACTGTTCTCTTGGCCCGAGTTGGCACTAGAAGAAACATTTCTGTACAGCTTAGGCTGTGAGAGCCGAGGAAGCAAAGTCAAAGTGGAAATTGTGTTAAACTCCAAGATGAAGAGTCTCCTAAATAAACTAATTGTATCCCTGCAATCCCCTATAACTTTAGAGAAATACCACTTTATAAAGCGACACCTTATTCTTTGGCAAAACGAAGTGGAAATGGAAAAGATTACAGTAAAATTAATTTAACTTAAAATTTGGACTGGACACTCATGGCGATACCACGTGGCGTGCAAACGCCACCCTAAACAATAAAAGTTAGGTAAGTGAGGACCTCTGGTACGATAATTCGACGCCGGAGTTAAAGTGTGATGACCTTGAGTCAAAACACTGAAATACTACAAGTCGATATCGTCCCAGAGTTAAAGTGTAGTAACCTTGAGGAAAATCAGAGAAAATCCAAACCATGTTTGTCCAGAGTTCAAGTGTAATGACCTTGAGGCAAAATCTGTAAAACACTTACATGAACAGAGTCGAAGAGTAGCGATGCTTACCGCATGCAAGCCTGAGACATACTGGCTGAGCGCCGTCGCGTAGCTTAGGGACTCGAATATGGTGGGGGTATTGCCAACACTTAGAGTAGAAGTGTAGTGGGCGACCTTGATGCAGACTTAGAGTAGAAGTGTAGTCGGTGACCTTGAACCACCCCTGAGGGGTGGACCCCCCCCCCGGGGGTGGGCCTCCACCCCCCCCCCCTCCCCACCTCCACCCTCCCCACCTCCCCCCCCACCTCCACCCCCACCTCCACCCCCCCACCTCCACCCCCCCACCTCCACCCCCCCCACCTCCACCCCCCCCCCACCTCCACCCCCACCTCCACCCCCGGGGTGGACCTCCGCCCCATGCCGGGGGAGACCGGTGGGGATATAAGGCGGCCCGGCCACAGCCGTCTCGCAGTCCGCTCCCGAGCGTTGAACGTGAACGATCGGGACGGACCGCCTCACTAAACACTGAAAGGCGCCTTCACTGTTTAGCGAAGTCTACTCTAACTTTAAGACTTGTATTATTTCTAAGATATTGCGCTTGCGTTTGGGTATTAGGAATTGTTTTTATATGTGAGTGTTTTACTTGTACCCCATGTCTCCTATGTGTCTTGTTGTGTTTTATCCTGTGTGTCTTGTTTTGTCTTTTATGTCATATGTGTTTAATGTGTATATGCTTGTTCCAGCACTTACCATGTTGAGCTCAACCTATTTTGTAAGTGTGTGTTGTATCTATCTAATGTGTATACGCTTGTTTTAGCACTCCCCCTTGAGCCTTTTTCACAGCTCAAAGTAAATTGTAATGATAGGGACGGGAGTAGGCCCCCGTGTAAAATCATTTTTTACCCAACGTTAGCATGGGTCCTCTCAGGCATGCAATATTGCGGCTGGGTTGGGAACCGGTCCGTTTGTACGCTGGCATGCAGACCACAGCTGTGGCCAATTTGCGGCGGCCTCTGCACTCGGACCGAGGGCGTAAGCCACTAGGGCTGTCCTCAACCTCTCTCAAAATTACGTAAATGAAACTTTGTTAGCTATTTGTGTTTTTGTCCCCAAGGCCCCCGAACATTCGTGGTTCGCCATGGATGTACGGGGGCCGAAACTCTTTAATGTTTGTATGGCCTTGACCTAGTAACGACTTATACAAATTTAATGCATTGCTAAACTTAAATATTAAAGATAGGGAACGGGAGTAGGCCCCCGTGTAAATCATTTTATACCAATGTTAGCATGGGTCCTCTCAGGCAGGCAATATTGCGGCTGGGTTGGGAACCGGTCCGTTTGTACGCTGGCATGCAGACCACAGCTGTGGCCAATTTGCGGCGGCCTCTGCACTCGGACCGAGGACGTAAGCCACTAGGGTTGTCCTCAACCTCTCTCAAAATTATGTAAATGACCTTTGTTAGCTTTGAAAAAGTTATTTGTTAGCAATGCAGTAAATGTGTAAAAGTCTTGCGTGGTGAAGGACAGACAACATTGGAATGTTTGCTGTTGTCCATAGTTGAGTCTCTTTGGAGGCTACTTTGGAGGCTACAGCGATGGCAACCTAAATGCCCCAGGTGGGGCTTTATTTTTTTAAAATTTTTCCGTGACCTTGACCTAAATACAGTAGTTTTCTAAATCCTTAATGGTTAGGTATTACTAACATACAAGTCTGCTGTTGTCCATAGTTGGGTCTCTTTGGAGGCTACAGCGATGGCAACCTAAATGCCCCAGGTGGGGCTTTATTTTTTAAAGTTATTGTGTGACCTTGACCTAATTATAGGAAAGACTGCTCCAGCATCCCCCCCCCTTCCCCCCCAACCTCCACCCCACACCTCCACCCCACACCTCCACCCCACACCTCCACCCCACACCTCCACCCCACACCTCCACCCCACACCTCCACCCCACACCTCCACCCCACACCTCCACCCCACACCTCCACCCCACACCTCCACCCCACACCTCCACCCCCCCCCCAACCTCCACCCCACACCTCCACCCCACACCTCCACCCCACACCTCCACCCCACACCTCCACCCCACACCTCCACCCCCCCCCTACCCCTACCCCTACCCCTACCCCTACCTCTATACCCTGGGGTGGGGCTCACCCATGGTCGGTGGGGATATAAGGCGGCCGGGTTGCATGAGTAGTAAGGAACCCCCACTCCTGCATCATGAGGAAGGACGAGAAGGACGAATTTCCTAACAGCCCTATAGACCTATTTTTAACCGGATTTTCGGTGATTTTTGCCTATTTCTTGGCAATTTCAAAGCATTTTTGAGGATTTTTGAGGCATAAAAAATTGATGGGGCCATGAGGGACTACGAAAGGGACGAATTTCCTAACAGTCCTATAGACCTATTTTTAACCGGTTTTCAGTAATTTTTGCCTACTTTTTGGCAATTTTACTGCACTTTTCAGGAATTCCGATAAAAACATTGATAGAGGAGGGTGACTGCACCATGAGGGGGTGCGAATTTCCTAACAGTCCTACGTAAGGACTAGTCCCGCTTGCTATTGTATTCAAATGGTCCTTCACATGGACTAGTCCCGCGTACTATTGTGTTTAAATGGTCCCGCGTAAGGACTATTGTATTTAGATAGTCCCGCGTAAGGACTAATGTATTCAGATAGTCCCGCGTAAGGACTATTGTGTTTAGATAGTCCCGTGCAAGGGACTATTGTATTTAGATAGTCCCGCATGAGGACTAGTCCTGTGCAAGGACTATTGAATTTAAATAGTCCGGGGTGGGGACTATTGTATTTTAATGGTCCTGCGCAGGGACTATTGTATTTAGATATCCCGGCGTAGGGACTATTAAGGACTATTATATTTATAGTGCAGTGTGTGGGTTTTTACCGTACAAAAGCAATAAAAAAATAGCGATTAGAACAAATAAGTTTTCAACCATCGTCTTCTTCATCAGAATACTGCAAGTACCCCAGCTGATCTAAAATTCCCACATGACCTGGATAGTCTTGAAAGGGTATCTCAGACAATATACAAACATTTTCGTCACCATCCGACATTTCATCTTCATAATCGGGATCCGCCAACAGATCACGTCCGCATCTCGTGACTTTAAATGCTGACTTGTGACATAGGAAACACAGCGATTTAAAACACTTATCAGGTAACTCAACAGCTTCATCATTCGATTCTAGTTGAACTATGCGATCGAACCTGCAATCATAGCAGTATATTATCTTGGCATCCTCCATTTCTCGAACCGCAAACTTTTCTTTAGCTGTTAGCGATCTAAATTCTTTAGGCTTGTAAACAATAGCTTTTGGAACATAACCCAGCTTGCTATGTATTATTTTCCATTTCACCGCTTTAGGTAGACCCCTCATCCAGCGTTCCAGTTTTCCAGGTTTGCAATTTTTTAAAACGGATATCACGTATTTATCTTCATCAGTGAACCAATCTCTATTTTTCAAATCCATGATGTTTACAACTACTATATGTTTAATCAACTTTTGATTTCAACAAATTATTGGGGGGTCAGAAAAAAATAAATTTCAAACACATTTCCAAGATATTAATGATTAACATTTAAATAGAGAAGATAACGTACAACATGATATTTATTAATTAATCCCAGTGCTTCCGAATCCGCCGTCTTTGCGCTCAGTCTGTTCGACTTTGTCCAATCTGATACAGTTTGGCTTTTTATACATTTCGCAGATGATCTGCGCAATCCTATCTCCACGACGCACATGAAAATCGGTATCGGAATTGTTCATCAAGATAACACCGACATTCCCAGTATAGTCCCGGTCTATGACACCGGCATTTACACTTATAGAATGTTTTAAAGCCAAGCCAGATCTTGGCGCTATCCTCCCGTAGCACCCATCTGGGAATTTGAAAGTCAAGTCAGTTTTTATCAACTGTTGACCGCGTTTTGGTACAACATAATCATACGCGCTTCTGAGATCCAATCCGGCTGCATCCGTAGACCCGTTGTACGGTTCAAATGCGTTTTCAGTCAAGCAATAATAACCGTAGCTTTCAGCCATTATTGATTCCTAATGCATGCATAACGGATTTCCACATCAAATAAATTAAACGGGGCATTTTCAAAAATATATTTAAATTATGTTTTTTAAAAACTATTTTTATTCGTCAACCTTAAACTCGATACTGTGCTTGAATTTATTATCTGAAAGTGTTATTTTACCGTTGTACAGCACATAGAGTTTCCCCTTAAAATTCAACAGTTGTTTGATATAGTTATTCGTCAACCTGTCATTCCAGCTTTCGGGAACATAGAATTTCATATAGGTAAGAAAATCATAGATAGTCCGGCATGGGGACTATTGTATGTAGATAGTCCGGCATGGGGACTATTGCATTTTAGATAGTCCGGCGTGAGGACTATTACATTTTAGATAGTCCGGCGTGAGGACTATTGCATTTTAGATAGTCCGGTGTGGGGACTATTGAATTTGAGATAGTCCTGCATGAGGACTATTGAGTTTTAGATAGTCCGGTGTGAGGACTATTGAATTTTAGATAGTCCGACATGGGGACTATTGTATGTAGATAGTCCCGCGTAAGGACTATTGTATTTAGATAGTCCGGCATGGGGACTATTACATTTTAGATAGTCCGGTGTGGGGACTATTGTGTTTAGATGGTCCCGCGTAAGGACTATTGTATTTAGATAGTCCGGCATGGGGACTATTGTATTTAGATAGTCCGGTGTGAGGACTATTGAATTTTAGATAGTCCGACATGGGGACTATTGTATTTAAATGGTCCCGCGTAAGGACTATTGTATTTAGATAGTCCGGCATGGGGACTATTACATTTTAGATAGTCCGGTGTGGGGACTATTGAATTTGAGATAGCCCTGCATGAGGACTATTGAGTTTTAGATAGTCCGGTGTGAGGACTATTGAATTTTAGATAGTCCGACATGGGGACTATTGTATTTAGATGGTCCCGCGTAAGGACTATTGTATTTAGATAGTCCGGCATGGGGACTATTGTATTTAGATAGTCCGGTGTGAGGACTATTGTATTTGGATAGTCCGGCGTGGGGACTATTGTATTTAAATGGTCCTGCAAAGCCCAAAAACCTAGCAGCTAAGGATTTGGCCTGTGAATAGGGGGTATTAGCCAACAGCCTAAAACTAATGTGTTGGCACTAAGATGTAAACCTAAGGCCTTGCACCTGAATCCAAAGCCATAAAACCAATCAGCTAAGGATTTGACCTGTGAATAGGGCCTATTAGCCAACAGCCTAGACCTAATGTGTGGGACCTTTGATCTAAACCTAAGGTCTTACACCCGAGTCCAAAGCCCTAAAACCTAGCAGCTAAGGATTTAACCTGTGAATAGGGCCTATTAGCCAACATCCTAAACCTAATGTGTTGGACCTATGATCTAAACCTAAGGCCTTACACCCATGCCCAAAGCCCTAAAACCTAGCAGCTAAGGATTTGACGTGTGAATAGGGTCTAGTAGCCAACAGCCTAAACCTAATGTGTTGGGACTAAGATGTAAACCTAAGGTCTGACACCTGAGTACAAAGACTTAAAACCTAACAGCTAAGGCTTTGACCTGTGAATAGGGCCTATTATCCATCAGCTTAGACATAATGAGTTGGATCTAAGATCTAAACCTAAGGCCTTACACATGGTTCCTAAGACCAAATGCATTGGACCAAAATTAATCCTTAGACCAACGATCTAATTCCATAGACCCAAGGCCTTAGACTTTGGTCCTAAAACCTAGCAGCTAAGGATTTGACCTGTGAATAGTGCCTGTTAGCCAACAGCCTAAACCTAATGTGTTGGCACTAAGATGTAAACCCAAGGCCTTGCAACTGAGTCCAAAGCCCTAAAACATAGCATCTAAGGATTTGACCTGTGAATGGGGCCTATTAGCCAACAGCCTAAACCTAATATGTTGGGCCTAGCATGTAAACCTAAGGCCTTGCACCTGAGTCCAAAGCCCTAAAACCTAGCAAATAAGGATTTGACCTGTTAATAGGGCCTATTAGCCAACAGCCTAAACCTAATGTGTTGGGACTAAGATGTAAACCTAAGGCCTTGCAACTGAGTCCAAAGCCCTAAAACCTAGCATCTAAGGATTTGACCTGTGAATGGGACCTATTAGCCAACAGCCTAAACCTAATGTGTTGGGACTAAGATGTAAACCTAAGGCCTTGCAACTGAGTCCAAAGCCCTAAAACCTAGCATCTAAGGATTTGACCTGTGAATAGGGCCTATAAGCCAACAGCCTAGACCTAATGTGTTGGAACTATGATCTAAATCTAAGGCCTTACACCCGAGTCCAAAGCCCTACAACCTATCAGCTATGGATTTGACCTGTGAATAAGGCCTATTAGACAACAGCCTAGACCTAATGTGTTGAGACTAAGATGTAAGCCTAAGACCTTGCACCTGAGTCCAAAGCCCTAAAACCTAGCAGCTAAGGCTTTGACCTGTTAATAGGACCAGGAGGCCTTAGACTTAAGACCTAAGACCTAGCATCTGAAGTGACCTATGAGCCATTGGCCTAGAACTAAAACCTGAACTAATTAGACCTAAGATCCAAACCTAAGGCCTTACATTGCACCTGAGTCCAAAGTCCAAACGCCTTAGACTAGAATAATTCCTTAAACCTAAGATCTAATTCCTAAGACCCAAGGCTTTAGACTTAAGACCTAAAATCCTACAAGGGGCCGCGATTCACAGCCCCCCCCCATGAATTTAGCATACATTAGGCAACGAGGTATTTTTTCTTTGATTATGTAATCATGATCAGAAATGGTTATCAGATTCAGATTGGAGTATTTGAAGACCAACCTCCATCCATCTTACCCAAGACCTATGGCCCTACCGCATGGACTTGACCCAAGACCAAAGGCTATACACCGTGGTTTAGGCTTTAAGGTTCTTAGACCCAAGACCAACGTTATAGAGTTAAGACCTGAAAACTTACAAGGGAGTCGCGATTCACGACCCCCCGAACAGACACTGTGGTCTAAACCTAAGACCTAAAGCCATACACCGTGGTCTAAGCTTTTATGTTCTTATACCCAAGACCTAAGACCCAACACCATGGTCTAGACCCAAGATCTAAGGCCCGTAGTCTAGGCATTTAGGTTTTAACCTCTAAATCTAAAGCCCGTGGTCTACGCCTTTAGGTTCTTGGATCCAAGACCTAAGACCGTACATTATGGTCTAGACCCTAAACGTAAAGCCTGTGATCTAGGTCTCTAAGTTCTTAGACCCAAGACCAAAGGCCCTACACCAGGGTCTATAACCAAGACCTAAGTTCCGTGGTCTAGACTTCCAGGTTCTTATACCCAAGGACTAAGGCCCTACACCAGGGTCTAGAACCAAGATCTAAGGTCCGTGGTCTCGAGACTTTTAGGTTCTTATACCCAAGGACTAAGGCCCTACACCAGGGTCTAGAATCAAGATCTTAGGTCCGTGGTCTAGGCTTTTAGGTTCTTATACCCAAGACCTAAGGCCCTAAACCAGGGTCTACAACCAAGACCTAAGGTCCGTGGTCTAGGCTTTTAGGTTCTTATTCCCAAGAACAAAGGGCCAACACCAGGGTCTAGAACCAAGAAAACAGGTCCGTGGTCTAGGCTTTTAGGTTCTTATACCCAATGACTAAGGTCCTACACCAGGGTCTAGAACCAAGACCTAAGGTCCGTGGTCTAGGCTTTTAGGTTCTTATACCCAAGGACTAAGGCTCTACACCAGGTCTAGATCCAAGACTTAAGGCCTGTGAGCTAGGCCATTAGGTTCTTAGACTCAAGACCAAAGGACCCACACCATGGTCTAGACCCAAGCCCTAAGGCCATACACCATGATCTAGACCCTAAGACTAAAGGCCTTACACCATGGTCTAGTACTCGGCTTCAATCGTATGCAGTTGCATTTGTTTCATCCATACCTAGAGGAAAGTCAGCCAACAAGTTCTTCGGCCCAAGACCTAAGACCCACCAGCATGGTCTAGATCCTCAAGCCCCGAGACCATACACCGTGGTTTAAGTCTTTAGACCCAATTTCTAAGTCCTTTCACCGTGGTTTAGATCCCCAAGACCTAAAGCTATACACCGTGGTCCTCAGGCTATACACCGTAGTCTTAAGGCTATACACATTATTCTTAGACCCAAATTCTAATTCCACCGTGGTCTAGATCCCCAACACCTAAGGCTATACACGGTGTTCTATGTTCTTAGTCCCAAATTCTAATTCCACCATGGTCTAGATCCCCAATACCTAAGGCTATAAAGGCCGACTTTCCTCTATCCATGCATGAAACAACCACAACTGCGCACGGCTTAAGACAAGTATTAAACCATGGTGTAAAAATTAGTTCTCAGGTCTAAGATCATAAAAGGCCGATTTACCTCTAGGTATAGACGAAACAGTAATAACTGCACACGGATTAAGACAAGTACTGGACCACGGTGTATGGCCTTAGGCCTTGGGTCTAAGAACGTAAAGACCGACTTTAAGACGAGTACTAGACTATGGTGTAGGGTCTTAGGTATTGTGTCTAAGAAGTTAAAACCCAACATTAAGACGAGTACTAGACCCCAATGGGTTAAGGATTGGGTCTAGACCAAGGTGTAGGGCATTAGGTCTAGGGTCTAAGAGCTTAAGGACCGACTTTCCTCTAGCTATGGATGAAAACCACAACTGCACACGGCTTAAAACAAGTGTTAGACCATGGTGTAAAAGCTTAGGTCTCAGGTCTAAGAACATAAATAGCCAATTTCCCCTAAGGTATAGACGATACAGTAATGACTGCAAACGGCTTAAGAAGAGTACTAGGCCACGGTGTAGGGACTTTGGTCTTGGGTCTAGGCCATGGTGTATGGTATAAGGTTTTAGGTCTAGATCACGGTGTATGGCATTAGGTCTTACGTCTAAGGACTTAAAGGCCGAGTTTCCTCTAGCTATAGCCGAAACAACCACAATTAATTGCGCACGGTTTAAGACGAATACTAGACCAAGGTGTAGGGCCTTAGGTCTTGGGTATACAGACCATGGCGGAATTAGAATTTGGGTCTAAGAACTTAGACCACGGTGTATAGCCTTAGGTATTGGGGATCTAGACCATGGTGGAATTAGAATTTGGGTCTAAGAACATAGAACACCGTGTATAGCCTTAGGTGTTGGGGATCTAGACCACGGTGGAATTAGAATTTGGGTCTAAGAATAATGTGTATAGCCTTAAGACTACGGTGTATAGCCTGAGGACCACGGTGTATAGCTTTAGGTCTTGGGGATCTAAACCAC
>JAQYXR010001765.1:0-25397 GCA_030545055.2 Neoaliturus tenellus | reverse complement strand
GTTTTCGACCGAGTTACGAATGATATTTTTCATTTACTACACTATGGAATAAATTGCATCCAAATGAAAAAAATATATTTTTAATCGACTATAACGAAGGCATAACCTATCGGGATTTATTGTGTTTCCAGTTGGTAGACAACCACTATACGGCTAACGGTTTCCATTGTTTACAGTTGGAACTTATAGGAACTCTAGAGCCCTAGACCCCAGAAGCATGATTTTCGTTGTTAAAAGTGACGGTAAAAACCGTAATATTGATGCAGTGAGTTCAATTACCCTAATTTAGAATTTTGGTTGATCCTAAACCGCTCAAGTTACCTTACGATTAAAATATGTGTCGTAGTTACTCCATTATCATATTATTTTTATTTTATTTATACAAATGGTTTTCAATTTTATTTCTAGTTCGAATTTTTATCATCAATGGGGAGTGACACTGTCTTCAGAGCACTTTAAACTATGATTCATCTTTTTGTTTTAGTTTTATATCTTAACGAGGTGGCCGGTGCGCAAATTGCGCATTTTATGATTCTGTATGAGTGGTGGTGGTGGTTGGATGACCGTGCCGTAAGCCACTTCTCGTTCAGCTTCGACCTGGCTGGGTCCTTGCTGAGGGACGGGGTGGGACTAGTGCCCTAGTAGCCTGAGCTACATGTCAACGTGGAGTGGAGATGGGGTTCACTCTGCGATGTGCGGCCGCAGTTGCGGGGGTTCTCCTCGACCAGTTCTCTGACGTGCCCCCACTCGGAGACCTCAGCGGAGTCCTCGAAGTTGGTCGTCAGACGATCCACGAAGTCTCGTAGAGTCGGAACACGAGCGGCATCCCTGATTACTGCATCCTGACGGAACCACGGAGAGTTGGTGGCTCGACGAAGGCTTCTGCTTTGGACAGCTAGCAACTTCCTCCTAGAAGTTCTGCAGGTCAGGGCGTACCAGGCGGGGGCTGCGTACGTGAGGACTGGGCGCAGGAGAGCGGTGTAGAGCTGGACCTTCACCTTCACCGGCAGCGTCTTCGCTCGGAGGAGAGGAAGGATGGAGGTCAGACCTTTGTTGGCAAGGTCACATACCCTGGTGACGTGGGGCGTCATTGTCAGCTTTTGGTCGAGAATGACCCCAAGGTACTTGACGCGGGTCTTCCACCGATCCTGCTTCCGAAGAGGGTCAGAGAGTGGCCGTCCCCTTGCCGCCTCGCGCGGGTGAAGCAGATGGCTTCGCTCTTAGCAGCATTAACCTTGACCCGCCACTTCGTCAGCCAAGGTTGAAGAAGGTCCAGTTGCCGCTGGACGTACACACGAGACATTCTCTGGTTGGCGGAGGTGGCTGTGAAGAGTGCGTCGTCCGCATACAGCGACACCTGGACTCTCGGGGCTGTCGGCATATCGTTAGCATACCACAGGTACAGTATCGGGCCGAGTACTGAACCCTGGGGCACGCCAGAAGAGACGGGTCGGGTGGTGGAACGTGAGGCCGCAACGCTAACGAAGAACCGACGGTGGTAGAGGTAGCTCCGCAGCAGCTTCCATAGACGTCCGGGGGAGGGGGGAGTCTGCCAACTTGTAGAGTAGCCCGTCATGCCATACTCGATCGAAGGCCTTACTGACGTCTATCAGGACCGAGGTGGCGTGGGTGCTTCCTGACCAGGGCCCAGAGATGGTGTTGAGGACCCTGCGGAGCTGGTGAGTTGTAGAGTGGCCCCTCCTGAAGCCAAACTGGTCAGCCCTGATAGACGCGAAGAACTCTTCCGGGAACCTGGACAGGATGATGCGCTCAAGGATCTTGGAGAGCGTGGGCAGCAAAGAGATCGGCCTGTGGTTGTCCGGGAAAAGCTGATCCTTGCCAGGCTTGGGGATCATGATCACCTTCGCCTCCTTCCAGGTGGCCGGGAAGTGAGAAAGACGGAGGCAGGAGTTGAAGATGGAGGTGATCATTACGACCACCCAAGCCGGCAGCTTCTGGAGAGCCGGGGATCCAAGAGAGTCCGGCCCAGAAGCCTTCCTCGGCCGTAGACGACGGATGTGCTCGGTGACCTCCTCCTGGGTCACGAGGGGCAGAGGGAGATCATCTTGCGGGTCGTAGGCGTCTAGGAAGTTCTCCACTATCTCGCAGTGATCCTCGTCGTACACGTCGGCATTAGGGGAGAATTGGTCCTCCATGGTGTCCGCGAAGGCCTCCGATCGATCTTCGGGAGAGTAGACGATCCCACGTTGGCCGTGGACAGGGCGGATGCACTTCTTCTCGCCACGAAGAGACCTGGCAACCCTCCAAATACCCCCAGGTGAGTCGGACTGGCCTTCAATGAAATCCTCCCCAGCGATCGGTGCGGTGTTCGGCTAGAAGACGGGAGCAACGCCTGGCGTGGCGGTTGAATGCCGCCTTGGCAGCAGGGCATCGTGACCGCTGGTAGTCCCTCCTCATCCGACGTCGAAGGCGGATCTCTTCCTTTAGGTCCCGAGGAAGAGGCTGAAGTCGCCGTTCCACCGTAGAGGGGGACGAGGAGGCTCTCATCGTCTCTTGCAGGAGGTCCGTCAGGTCCCGAACTTGCTGGTCCAACTGCGCCGTGGTGTCAGCTGGGGGCAGGGGAGGGAGGACGAGGTTCGCCAGCAGGTTGGAGTAGCGCACCCAGTTGACCTTCCGGGCACCCACGGGAGGATCTCCAATCGGGCCATCGTTGGGCAAGTCGAAGATGACTGGAACGTGGTCAGAGGACAGGTCGGAGACCGCAAAGACCTCGATGTCCCTGTCGAAGGCGCTGGAGAGTCCGATATCCAGGATATCCGGTCTGTGGCCCGCATGGTGGTAGTGGGTGGGCTCAGTAGGGGCTAGGAGTTGCACGTGGGGGTGGGCCTCCAAGTACACCTTCAGCTGTCGGCCGATGTGGTTGGTGACTCGGCAACCCCAGTCCCTGTGTTTTCCATTGAGGTCACCAATCAGGAGACTGGGAGTGTCCGGCTGCAAGAGGGCGTCAAGATGGCGAGGCTGGAGGACTCCACGAGGAGGGTTGTACATGGTGGTGACATACAACTCCGCACCACCGTAGGGGACGGCGACTGTGGTGGCCTCGACACCCGGGACGATGTTCTGGATGTGCCGATGGGGAAGTCTCCTATGCACGAAAATAGCCGTGCCACCACGTCTGCGGGGTCCAGGCCAATCCGTCCTGTATGGTTGGTAGTTGAAGGGGACGTCACATTGAAGGGGACGGTCGGGGCCAGCATGGTCTCCTGGAGAAGCACTATGTCGGCGTCCACATCCTGGAGGAATTGGATGAGCTCTTGCTTCTTGTCGGCCAGCCCGTCGGCGTTCCAGGACACTATACGGAGCCTACCCATCACGGGAGGTAGACTTAGACAGCGCATCCACCAGGCGGGTCATTAGTGACAGCATGGAGTGGAGCTGGGCGAGGATCTCGGCGATCTGGGCGCTCACAGACGAAGCTGAAGGGGCTGGGGCGTCTTGCGGAGTCTCTTCGTGGGGGGATGGACGAGGTACGCTACAGGTGATCCTGTTCCCTCTGGGGCGGTTTTCAGTAGTGGCAAGGGGTGCAGCGCCAGAAGTAGACAAGGGCATTTCTTCGCTGGAGTCGGAGTTGGACTCAGGAAGTGGGGTGCGAGGTCGCCTGCCACGGTTAGATGGGTTTGCGCGGCTTCCTGTGCCGACGCCGGTGGCGCACGGGGACGAAGTCCTCCTGCTCTTCGTTTCCTGGCTCCTCGTCCACGTTCGAAGGAGCGCCTGGCAGGGGAAGAGTCTCCACTGGAGCCTTGAGTGTGCGGGCAGCGGCACTGGAGGTGGTCTTTGGGCCGGAGGGCTTGGAGGCAGTGGCTGCAGCATAGCTCATCTTCTTCTCCGTCTTGTAAGCGGTGCAGCCACGATAGTTGGCTGTATGTTTCTCACCGCAGTTGCAGCAGCGGGAAGGCGCAGCAGGGTCTTTGGTGCAGAGTCCTCCGGGATGCGGCCCCCGCAGCGGACGCAACGTACCTCACGATGACAAGCGCCCGAACCGTGGCCGAAGCCTTGACAGCGGTGGCACTGGATGGGCCCCCCAGGGCGTTTGTACTGCCCGCACCTCGACCTTACAGTAGAACATCTTAGTGCAGTCGTAGAGCTCCCTGGGAGGTCGTGCCCCATCGGCGGCAGACAGCGTAAGGAGCCACAGTCCAGTAGGCCTGCCCCCACGCGTCTTCATAAGCTTGGCCTCAGGCACCTTGAAGCCCTCTGACTGGACGTGTTCCCGAATCTCATCACCGTCGAGGGTGGAAGGCAAGCCGCGGACGACAACTTTCAGCAGCCGCTCGTCCGGCAGGGCGAAGGTGTGGAAGACGAGCTTTTGGTCCAGGAGGTACCGCTGGATAGCCCGGAAATGCTGAACCGTGCTGGTCTGCAGGCGTAGATTCCTCTTCGTACAGGTGGCAACGATGTCTCTCCCAACCAGTTGGCTAATGGCCATGGAGTGGGTAGCCCAGTTCTTCGGCAAGTCCAGGAGGATGGGCGGGATCCGCGGGCCTTTGGGAGTTGCGTCAGTGGCCGTGACAGGGTCCTGGGCTTCGCCTCGGTTGTCCTTCCGGGCTTTCCTCTGAAGGTCGACAGGTGAGGTTGTCCGCCGCTTCCTGGCCGCGTCGGATGCCGGAGTCGAGCGACGCAGGTTCCCCTGGCACTTGGTCCCCGCAGCGGCAGTGGAGTGGGGGCCGCCACCAGACTTGGCAGCAGCTCGCCCCACGCCTCGCTCCGTGCGAGTCGCCGAAACATCGGCCTTCCCCCGGGCCCTGAACTCCTGTCCCGGGGGGGGGGGGTGGTGTTGCTGAGCCGGGCTGCATCGGGGGTGGGCCAGAGTCCTCTTCTCGGGGTCCGGAGGCGTCCTCGTCCGCTGCGAAGTCCATCTCCAGGTCCGGGTCCACGGCTGGGCTGGTTTCAGGCACATCGGTAAGATGGCCTTGAGAAAGGCCGTTTGAGTCAGGCCTCAGCTCACCCGTCTTCGGGGCTTGGCACACCGCAGTCAGCGTCTTCAGCGGCTCCGGGAGTACCTCGGCAGCGCTGGGCGAAGTGGTCTTGGCACCCCCAGACGGCGTGGGGGCAGCTAGTCCGACGTCGATTTTCTTGTCTCGGAGTCCATGGCCAGGCGGGAAGTCCGTAAAGACCGGGCTATTCGTCCCTCCAGGGTCAGTGGGCGACGAGGCGTTCATTTCGGCTAGTAGTCTTGAAGGTTCGCAGTCAACGATGTTCTCCTAACGAAGTCTCGATGACGAATGATGTGTATCTGTATGAGTGAAACTCACCTACAGTACATGAATGTTGATTATGAAGTGACAGAGATCTATTCTTGTTTACTATCTGGCTTTTAAATTCATCTGAAGGTAATCAGCTGTTAAATTAAAATTAACATCAAAAAGATCTTGCTATAAAAGTTGGTCAACATTTTAAAGCGCCCCCTATAAATAAATCAAAGGCGAGGGGGCGAAGCCCGAAACAATATGACCTTTTTAATTACGATTCGTCACTGCGGTAGCTTTAAAATGACACCTCAATCTTAAAAATCGGTTCAGTACGTCAAGAGAAAAAGGGACGTAACAGACGAAACCCTTATAGAAATAAGAAGATAGATATGTGTTTATTTTTTATGATTATATAATGAAAAACTTAGTAAATTTTATAAATGGCTTTAAATAAAAAAACTCTGAAAAAAACTAAAATAAATAAACAAACAATAAAATTATATATGGGAATTTTCATAACTGCACCTATAAACAGATTGATCAAAAAGAGACAGTGTATTAGTTTTGCATCTTTATACACCACATCAGTTTAAAAAGCAAAGCCTGAATGTGAGTGATGAGTAAAGTAAAATATTCCATTATCAGTTCAAATTTTAAGTTAAAAAAAATTCTAATTTGCCTATATGAGAAGAAAGTAAATCCAGTTAACCTTTGCGTGTGCGTTTGTAGATTTGTGTGAAGCCGTACATAAGCAGCAGGAAGGGATGGGGACGAAGGGACTAAGAGCGGGAAAAGCAATTTTTGATCCACAATAATCCTCTGATGAATTCAAATATTCGATGTATTTTATACAACAGAGACAAATACTGGCAATCGACTGCAATCCTTAATTATAGAATGTTTTAAGAAATATTTACGTTTATGTTCAGAATTCATCAATCAACATTATCTGTTTTTACGTAATTACTTGAGTAAATTACAATATTTACATCGCTAAAACGTTAAATTAGCGATTTACACATGCTAAATGCATCTACAAATATTAAACCTCTGCAGCACCTTTTCTGTTCTATTGCACCGCACTAAAAGAAATTCAACTTTAGTACTTAATTATCTACGTAGTTAGCCTACATAGGCGTACATATGAAGAATTTTCGTTATAATTGTTTAGTTATTACAATGCAATGCTTAGTATAGTTACATAATATTTGTGTCAGTCGTCATTTGTTATATACGTTGTATTTTGAAACTGTTTGGGATATTTTAAACAATATTTTTTATCAGGAATAGATTTGTGGGATGTCAGATAGGAAAAGTTCAAAAACATTTGTGATACTGTATGTAATTTTGAACAGCCATCTGGAGTCAAGGGTGGTTGTATGTTTATACGGCGGTGTTCTTTTCCTCTTTCGTTTTCAATATCAGTTTCAAAGAACAAGACCAAAGTATCTGGCAAAGTGGTTTCCCGCTCTTGACTTAAGGTGTCAAGTCTTTATTTTAGAAAATTAGCATAAATATATTTATGAAAGTTCATGATGTAAAATCTACTATATATTTGTCAAATACCACTCACTCACGTATCAGAGTATCTCCAAAACTATAAGGCCTAGAGTGTTAAAACTTGGCATGTACCTTCATCTTTGCTAAAAAACGCTCACTAAGAAACGGTTTTGCAAAATTCCGTCAGGGCTCCGCCCCACACGACTTCAAAATTTCGTCACAATGTTATTCTTATGGGGGACTTTTAATACAAATCAAAGCAACAACGAATCTCCAAAAGTAGAGAGCATGCAGGATTGAAATTTGGTATAGACGTTCCTTTCTACCCATTGATGCTCACTAAGAAACGGTTTTACGAAATTCCTGCAAGTCTCCGCCCCACACGACTTCAAAATTTCGTTACAATGTTATTCTTATGGAGCACTTAAAATACGAATCTAGGAAACAATGAATCTCCAAAACTATAGGACCTACAGGGTTGAAATTTGGAATGGTAGTTCCTCTTTGCCTATAGGTGCTCACTAAGAAATGGTTTTGCGAAATTCCTTCAGGGCTCCGCCCCACACGACTTCAAAGATTTGATGTAATTAGCAGTTGAAGATTCAAAGCTATCAGCTGTTGGTGAAATAATACATTTTAAAGGATGACATAACCATATGACAATATTTTAATCTTTGTAAACAATTTAACTAGTGTAAAAATGTATTAGAGATTAGGTTAGGTTAGAATCTACTTTGTCGAATACCACTCACTCGGTATCATCGAATCTTTATAACCATAGGGTATAGGGGGTTGAAATTTTCCATGGACGTTCCTCTGTGTTAAAAAATGCTCACTAAGAAACGGTTTTGCATAGTTCTTTCAGGTCTCTACCCCACAGGACTTCAAAAGTTCCATTTAATATTATTCTTATGGCCAATATTTTATTCAAATCAAGGCAAAAACGAATCACGATGTTAAAATTTGGTATGGGCGTTCTTCTTTGCTCATAGATGCTTACTATGAAATGGTTTTGCGAAATTCCATCAGGGCTCCGCCACATAGGACTTCAAAATTTCTATCTAATGTTATTCATAGCTAATTTTTGTTCGAATCTAGGAAACATTGAGTCTGAAAAAACTATAGGATCTATGATGATGAAATTTGACGTGGACGTTCCTCTTTGCTCATATGTACGTGCTCACTACGAAACTGTTTTGCAAAATTCTATCAGGGCTCAGCCACACACTATTTCAATTTTTGTCTAATTTTATGCTTGCCAATTTTAAATATGAATCTAGGGAACAACGAATATGAAAAGCCAGATGACCTAAGAGGTTGAAATGTTAAATGGAAGATACACTTTGCCCATAGGTGCTCACTAAGAATCGCTTTTGTAAAGCATCTTTATTGCTTCGTCCCACAGGACTTCAAAATTACTTTTGGGGCCTACATGGTTGAATTTTGGCATGGACGTTCCTCTTTGCTCATATGTGCTCACTAAGAAACGCTTTCACAAAAATCCCTTCAGGGCTCCACCCCACATCACACATGTCTTCGAAATTTCAATATAATGTTACAATTATTGCCAATTACAATACGAGTTGAAAGAAACAACGAATCTATAAACTAAAGGGCCTGCGGGATTGAAATTTGGAGTAGTCTCTTTGGTCATGGGTGCTCAATAAAAAGTGGTTTACACATTTCCTTCATTGCTCTGCCCCAAATAACCTCAAAATTACTATAGAGCATACAGGGTTAGCTTTTGGCATAGACGGTCATCTTTGCTCATAGGTATTCACTAAGATACTAGATACTGGAGGGGAACCAATAAAAATACTCGAAGGACGTGAGGTAAACTATTAAAAAGAATTTCAAAAGAACCTTCAAAAGAGAGATGAGATGGAGGTATATTCAAAACAAGAGTAAAGAATTTTATAAACAATGACATGTTAGTTAAAATACAAATATTGAAAAGATATGATAGTGAAAGTAAATTATTAAACTAATGGGGTGTGATTTGCTACATGTATTACGTTATATAAATTGAAAAAATACAGTTTTGAAAATTTAGTTTTTGAAGTGCTCTAGGGCTCTACCCCACTGGTCTTAAAAACTACTCTATGGCCTACTGAGTTAAATTTGACATTGATGTTCCTCTTTGGTCATGGGCATTCACTAAGAAAGGATTTTGCGATTTTCCTCTAGGGCTCCACCCCACAGAACCTTTAGGTTACCATAGAACCTACAGGTTAAAATATGACGAGCACATTTATCTTTACTCAAAGGTACCAAGAAACGGATTTGCATATATAGTTTTGAACTCCTTAAGGGGTCCGCCCCTCAGGACTTAAAAACCTACGGGGCCTACGGGGTTGAAATTTGACATGGATGTTCCTCTTTGCTTACAGGTAGTCACAAAAAAATTGTTTTGAAAATATAGTTTTTGAATTCATTTAGGGCTACGCCCCACTAGACTTAAAAATTACTCTATGGCTTACGGGGTTGGAAATTGACATGGACGTTCCTCTTTACACATGGGCATTCACTTGGAAACGATTTTGCAAATTTTTTTTAGGGCTCTACCCTACAGAACCTTTAAGTTACCATAGACCCTACGGGGTTGAAATTTGACGTGGACATTCCTCTTTACTCAAAGTTACTAAGAAACTGTTTTGGAAAAATAGTTTTTGAAGTCCTTTAGGGCTCCACCCCACTGGACTTAAAATTGCTTTATGACATAAGGGGTTAATATTTGACATGGATGTTCCTCTTTGCTCATAGGAAGTCACCAAGAAACGGTTATGGAAATATAGCTTTTGAAAGGCTTTAGGGCTGCGCCCCGCACTGGACTTAAAAATTACTCTATTGACTATGGGGTTAATATTTGACATGATCGTTCCTCTTTGCTCATAGGTGCCCCGCTCTCACTATTTCAATGTATTAATCTTAATGTATATCTTAAGGAAGAAGATTTCGTAGGTCTTAAAAGAAATTAAAAATAAAATTCAACACGGGCGAAGCCGTGACGGGCAACAGCTAGTTTACAATATGAATTACATGCCTAAACGTCACTGTTTCAGATATATAAACATATTCATGGTTAAATATATTATATTTTATGGAAACACGTGTCATGGAATTGTGTATCCGTCGTAATTTTAGGCAGTTTTGTTCCAACAAAGAAATTTAAGTTATGTGTATTTTCTGTAGGAAGTGAGTTTGTTTGTTTCGCAATCATGCCTCAACTACTTTAATTGTCGTGAAAACTAACATGACCAAACTTCTAAATGACTTTAACTCTACCATGGCCCAAATCGCCTTGAAATTTTTCATTTTACTATATTCAGAGGGTTTTTGTCTGAAATTAATGCTAATATGCTCATAAATTGTTTACAAATGTTCACTACATTATTTCATTTTGCTGGTATTGGGAACTAAGTGAGCGGAGCAAACGAGCTCACTCTATTATGATAAATGAAAATATATACATAATATTCATTCCGATTAAATAGTTTACTAAAGAAAATTTGAGGGGTGGGGGTTAACGGTGACGATAAGAACGGTTTAGATGGAAGCAGGAGTCAGGGTGATGAAAGGTGTCAATATTAGGTGGGATGAGTAGAGTGGGGGCTCTTGAAGATTTGATGAATGCACACCGAGGTTCGCGTTAGAGTCAACTACCAGTAAAGTTTTTTTTAATGTAAATGTGAAATGATGTTTTATATTTATTAATGTAGTGGTGTGGAAAAGTAAAACTAATCACATAGATATATCTAAGTAGTATTATTAATTACATAACTGAACTCTAATTCATTTATCCACTGCTATAGCAACAATTGCAAGCATTACAAATGACAGTTCACTGTAAACATTGGCTGTCCAGGTTATATTATAATAATAATAACTTTATTGGACATCCAAGGATGTATCATACAATTTATACATTATATAACATATAATATAACACACCGCCTCGAATGAAATTCCCAATTGAATTTCTGCATGAGTCTTTGGTCCACGATAGCGTCAAGGTCGACCACCGCAAATCGTTACTGACAAAAATTAGGTCTAGTCAAGAAAACTTTACAGTCTCCCAAGCCATTCCTAAACTGATGTATCAGATCATCCTTCACCTCCTCCTGTCACCACAGAGGAGGAGGTGAAGGATCGTCACATGAATGATCTCCACATGAACATATATATGCAGTGACACTCTTCAGCTTGTCGCCCCACGCCCCCCCCCCCCCATCGTGGTCCTCACTGCCTGGGTAATCTGTTTGAGATTGGAGTCTGTGGACCTCCACGGACCTCCACCAATATTACTCATTTGAAGTCACATTTTAGGATGGACATCTTCCTAAGCTTTCCCACGATGTTGGTCTACGACATTCTTGCCCTTGTTTAATGATGAGAAAATATCTCGCCATTGCATTATTTCTGGCCCTTCTAGGTCCCTTTTTAACAGCCTTGGATTTATTTTGACCAATCTTGGGGGCTTGTAATGTCATGCAAGGTTCATAGGGTTACGCTCCAACAATTGAGACCTGTATGTAATAATATATCAACCTAGCCGTACATTTAGTATTATCTACTTACTCCTTGTCGTGCGTCCCTCTGGGGTGGTTAAACAAGTATATTTTTATAAAAAATATTGAGGTACTTATTGAATTTTTTACTATATGGAACATAGAGTATAAAATTCTTTTAGATTGACTTTAAATTTCTCTTAGGCGAATTTTTTACCCCCAAAAGGCTTTTTTATTACTAATTTGATTTCAATGAAATTCTCAGGTTTGATTTTAAGTATTTTAAAATAGGTAATAAACTATAATCGAGCAATTATTTTCAAGTATTAAAAAAGCTTATTTTCCGTAATTTTTGACAGAACTTTAGTTGCTTAGGCTACATGGTTTGACTGATGTAGTTGCTATGATCAGTTTATTTTCCCCCATCGCAGCTGAGTTGTCGCTGTATGCTGAAAACAACATAACATAACCTTTTCTTGTTTATATTTGCTCGCCGTTATGTTACGTTTTTAAATAAAATTTAATTGATATTTTGACAGACCTGTTTGTTAGATCAAATAGATCAACACTGATGTTTATTTGTTGAAGTTATAAATTATAGTCTACCAAAAGATAGGCATGTTGATGTGGAATGAATTGGTGTCGTACGGAATTATGCGATTAACTAATTTATGGGATACAACTAATATTTATTTGGGAGAAAGATTTAAATTGAACAACTAATTAGAATGTGCTGTGCCATTGTAGCCTATGTCTCAGGTAACAAAATATGCATTAAGTGTTAAGTAAGCGTAATTCTACAATACTTAAATTACTTGATTTTTATTAATTTTGATTAATTAATCATGGATTTTAAATTGTATTGTTTTTTTCGCTCTACAATCTATTTACCTTTAATATTGTAAGCATAATTATTATTAAGTTACTTGCTTGTTTTGAGGTCTTAGCTAAAATCATTCTTTGTGTGTATTTATTTGTAGGCTAGGCCTAGGATGTACGCCGGTTGACTTCGGACGGTTAGATGACGTTCCACTCTTCACATTCGAGGAAATGGAAACCTCCGTTCTCTCCCTAAAGAGCAACAAGGCTCCTGACCCGGACGGGATTCCCAGCGAGGCTTCAAAGAAAGTATTTTCAATTAATGCTGACTTGTTGTTGAGAATGTACAACGCCTGTTTGGTAGAAGGGGTGTTTCCGGCTCCCTATGGAAAACCGCAAGACTTGTACTGATCAGCAAGGGCAAAGGTGATCCCGAGCTGTCGTCGTCCCACAGGCCTTTCTACACGTTGGAATACGGCTGGGAAGCTGTTCGAGAAGCTGATCCGTTCCCGCCTGACCTCTGCCGTGGAAGCTGCCGGGGACTCATGCCCCCGTCAGTATGGCTTCAGAAAGGGACGGTCAACGATTGACGCTATCACCGAAGTCCATGGAGAGCTGTGAAGAGAGTCGAGAGCCACAACCATTTCTCTCGCTGAGTAGTGCTTCTTGTTACGCTTATGTCAAGAATGCCTTTAACTCGGCGAGGTGGGTCGATATGTTGGATGCGCTTCGCAACACCTTTCGCGTTCCTGCATATCTGTTGCGACTCATTGAGGATTATCTCCGCTCTCAAAGCCTTATTTACGACACAAGGGACGGAACGTGGACGATGGAAGTCACTTCTGGTGCCGCGCAAGATTCAATACTCGGCCAGGATCTCTGGAATGTTGCCTATGACAGCCTCCTGAGGTCGGAGATGCCTGAGGAAACCTCTTTGGTTGGGTACGCCAATGATGTCGCAGCTCTCATTGTCGCACGCAACGTTGAGCTGGCCCAACTAAAGTTGAACCGAGTCATGCGTGTGGTCAACACATGGATGTCCGATCACGGTCTCTCGCTTGCTCTCCGTAAGACGGAGATTGTGATATTTACGAAGAAGAGGATAGACACCGTAATTCTGTTCCGAGTGGGAAGGGAGGTGGTCCAATCAATTCATGCTGCTAAGTACTTCGGGATTATGGTGGACACCAAGTTAAGCTGGAGGGATCAGATATTCCGTACGGCGGAAAAGGCCGCTAAGGTAGTCACTTACCTTAGTAGGCTGATGGCCAGTGTCGGGGTTCCACGATCCAGCAGAAGACGTCTGTTGATGTCCGCGGTTCAGTTCGTGCTTCTTTATGGAGCAGAGGTGTGGGCAGACGCTCTCGATAAAGAGTAGTACAGGTTGCGACTCGCCCGGGTTCAACGTTGAGCGGCGCTCGGGGTGTGTTCCGCCTACCGGACAGTGTCCGAGCCTGCCGTCCTGGTGGTCGCCGGAGTTATCCCTGTCAAGCTCTTGGCAGGAGAGAGGAAGGCAATTTATCAGAGACAAGTCGAGATTGGCAAGGACACGGCAAGAACAGCAGAGCGCTCCCGAACCTTCCAGCAGTGGCAACACAGCTGGGAGCACGACACCCGAGGACGATGGACTGCGCGACTTATCAAGCACGTCCAACTATGGGTGGAACGGCGGCCAATTCTTTATTTATTGCTCGGGCGTTCCCGACGATGCGGAACACACATTTTTCCGCTGCCCATGCTTGGAGGATGAGGGCAACTGGGATTGTTTATCACAGTTCGTGCGGGGCATCCTCCTGGAAAAGAAACATGATCTGGACCGCGAAGTGGCCCAGATCCCTTGATCGAGTGGCTGGATAAGGAGTGAACCCCACGAGCATAAGCCAAATTTAGGCCTAGCCCTACGTAATGTGATAAACAACTCCAGGTTAGAATCCTAAAGAGTAGAGGCGAGGTGTTTTAGTGGGTAAACCCGTTTTTAGGGGAGTCCCACACTACAGGCTTGCCACCTGTGTGCGTAATGCATTTTTCTTACCTCTCCCTCAAAAAAAAAAAAAAAACAAAAACAAAAACAAAAAAAAACATAAAAAACATAAAAAGCATCACCTAATAACTCAAAAAGTGAGTAAAAAATTCTTGTACGGGACGGACATCGGAGCGTATTCCTAGTATTATTAAACCGTCATAGAAATTTTCTACCAAACTGAAATATTCCAAGGGACATTTAAGAATTGCAAAATATATTTTGTGAAAAAAAAATTAACATCGTTCTCTCATTCAATATGGATTACAATGATGTGGTCAAGGATAATATATATTCAGTGTTTGATTAGAATTAAACTAGTGCACTCTTTGCTTGAAATTTAGTTTGGATATTAATAAAAAAAATTAACTTCATACATATAATTTTTATGTTTACGCTCGAATTCAGTTCGTCGATAATCAGTGTATAGTCTCCGTGGTATAAAATATTCTCTTTGGCATAAAAGATAAATGCACTCTGGTCAACTGTGTTTACTCTTAACAGCTGTTAAACTTTACAACCTATTGATTTCCCTACCATTGTCAATCAAACGGGAAAATGACGAGTTTTAATTGCTTGTGGGACGAATCCAACAAGATGGATATTTAGAAATTTATACTAGAAACAACTTTAATCCGTGCTTTATCAAATGACACAAAAAAACTATTACAATCGGGAGTTCCTTGCAAAAAATATTTTGTGTATTAAATATTTAGAGATTTAATTTGCAGACATTAAATCACTTGTAGGTGTTTGGACACTTTTTAACAAAATGTTTAATGCACATACTTTTACTCATGATAGGGGCAACAATTCATTAATTTTTTTACTCGAAAATGTCATAAGTAGCTGCATTCCATAGTAAATGAAATCATCCCATTATGTACTCTGGCTTTTATGTAATATTTCAGTTTAAAAAATTTTAATGACACCGTTTATCAGCCAATAAATAGCATTGTAGACACCTAATGTGTCACGATAATGATAACACATTATCGAAATTTATGACCTTCTCCAGACGGTGTCTGGTGGCGGAGAGCCAGTTCTTTGTTGACCGCACGAGATGAAAATTCCTCGCGATCCAATTTGTAAATCTATTAAATTCTTCACTCACAATGACACACTCAATCCAATTACAGCCAGAAAAACACGTTTAAATTTAAGTTAAATTATTTAGAAAAAATAAAATTATTAATACCAGTTACTGTACATATATCTCTTAATCTACAAACAGTATTTTTATAGTTATTTCTGAGATACACTTATATAATCTGTAGTTATTTTATCAGTGAATACATTACCTTATCCACTATATCAATCAAATTTGTGGTTCTGCCAGTAAAATGTTCGATAACTCTGTAGGCTAACTCTCTTTGTTAATCAAATAAGCTTTCAGACTAAAAGAAAATCATTGAATACATTTATGAAATTAAAGTAACCTAAAATATTAGATTTGAGTTTTTTTACAACTGAAGTATAATAGCTTTGTGATTAACATAGATTTAATTCAAAAAGAATATGTGCTAATAATACGTTAATTGCGAAAGACCAAATCTAAAATTAAAGTAACGTTTGGCTCCACAGCTTATTTGCATGAATTCAATTTAGATAGCAGAGAGTTGTGTTTCATTATCCGATGCAGCAGGGCCAACATTACTCATTTGAAGTCAAGATAGACTTTAAAAACATGAACTGCTGTAATCCATCTGGAGTCAATGGTGGTTGTATGTTTGTACGGCAGTGTTCTTTTCCTATTACGTTTTCAATATCAGTTTCAAAGGACTAGATCAAAATATCTAGCAAAACGGTTCCCTTGCTCTTGATTAAATGTGTCGGACTCTATAGTAGAAATTTTACTGCTTTTGCTCCCGTGAACCATCAGCAACACCGGTACCTATACTTCCAGGATGGTCCTGGGTGCATTCCCCCACTCTCAGCACAGGTCTATAATAATACCAGTGGGAATACAAATTCCAATACTTTTCCTCAGCCTAGATGGAACTTAAATAAAGCTAAATGGGAGGCCTCCTCATCAAGGCTTGAGAGCGGCATCAGGTTCATCCCCCTTAAAATACAAAACTATGATAGAGAGAGAGAGAGAGAGAGAGAGAAATGCTTTATTTACAATCTTCAAGATTGAAACAGCGTGAACATAAAAAATAAATAAATAATAATAATACTACTGACATGGTTATTAAATGGCAAAACGGAAGGTGGTCTTTCTTGGTTCATGCAGTGCGCCAGTTCAGGAATTCGTCCAAGCTGTAGAATGGATAGTGGAGAAGCCAATTGTTGAGAGCCGTCTTCAGATGTTGTGGACTGGAACTCTTGACTTCATCAGGCAGGCAGTTGTAAAGCTTGGCCCCAACATAGGATGGTTTGCACTCAAATCTTTTACTGCAATGTGCAGGAAGATTGAAGTCATGAACACGACGAGTGTTATGATAATGGATGTCAACGTTGCGGGGTGGGCTTAATTTGCAAGCCATCGTTACAACTTCTAGAATGTAGGTGTTGATGACAGTGAGCAATTGTAAGTCCACAAATGCCTGTCTACAACTCTCTCTCCATTCCAATCCAGCCATAATCCTTACCGCCCGCTTCTGAATGACCATTACACGATTAATATTTTGTTGAGCCGTAGAGCCCCAGAGTACTATTCCATACCTAATGTGACTGTCAATCAGAACAAAGTAAGCTGTTTTCATTGCCTCGGGTGTGCTTACTATTTTGATACGTCTAAGAGCATAAATGCCACAGCTTAATTTCTTGCAGAGACTGTCAACATGTTCTTCCCAGGTAAGCTTGTTGTCTATAACTAAACCCAGATGTTTTAAGGATTCAACAGTTTGTAGGTTAGGGTACTCTGAAATCTTGTCTTTCTTTTTGCCCATATTAAGCTGTTTAGTTTTCTCTGCATTAAAGACAAGATCATTCACTGTGCAGTACTCAACAGCAAGGTTAAGAGAAATATAAGACTTCATCTCCAGCTCCTCCAAGTTTTTACTGGAGGATATCAGAACCGTGTCATCAGCATACATGACCGCCTTACTGAACGTTTCTGTGTATGCGGGAAGGTCGTGTGTAAAGAGTATGAAGATGATAGGACCGAGTACGGAACCTTGCGGTACACCTCTGCAGACTTGGAGCAAGGACGATTTTATGGTGGTGTAGGTTCCATTTACTTTGTGTTTCAGTTCCACCAATTGTTTTCTACCTTTCAGGTAACTAGCAAACCATGACCAGGCAGTGCTTTGGAAGCCAAGTGCGGCCAGTTTAGTAAGTATGAGGTCGTGATCGAGGCAATCGAAGGCTTTACTAAGATCTAGGTAGACACCAACGATGCTTTCACCCTCCTCAAGCCGTTCTACTATGTACTCTATCAAGTCCACTAGCGCAGTCATCGTTGACTTGTTCTTAAGAAAGCCATGTTGATTTACTAGGTTAATATTATTCTTCTTTAAGTGTTCTACAATTCTTATTAAAGCTACTTTTTCAATAATCTTGGAAAAAGTAGATACTAGGGAAATTGGTCTGAAGTTACTGAGCTCATGTTTGTTACCCTTCTTGTGTAGAGGTATAACTTTCGTGGACTTTAATTTACTGGGAAAACAGCCACTACGAAGACTCAAGTTTACAATATGAAGTAATGGTTTGAGGAGTTCATCTTGGCAGTGCTTCACAATACGAGAGGAAATCTCGTAAAACCCCGACGACGTCTTGCTCTTCATTGCACCTACTATCTTCAGTAACTCTTTATCTGATGTTGGTGTCAAATCATTTAATGGGTGTGCAATATTTGGCACATCAGTGACAAAGGTTCTCGGCCTCTCAGCCTGAATGTTCTTCAAGGTCTCTTCTGCTATTGAAGTGAAATAGTAGTTAAATGAATTAGCTATTTCATTAGGATCTTCGATCTTTTTATTATCAGGTAGAATTAAGAAACCTATGTCCGAAGGATCTTGTCGCTTAGATTTCCTTTCGCTGTTGATCACCTCCCACACGGCCTTAGACTTACTGCTTGACTTAGCAATGAAATTGGCAGATGTTTCACGGCGCAGATCCCTTAACTTCAAGTCGTAGTTCTTCTTATGTAGGTTTGCAGTAGTTTTGTCATCCTCTACTCCCGTCAAAGTATCGCGATTTTGAGCATTCAGAAAGGTTTGTCTCAGGTGTGCAGCCTCTTCGTCAAATACTTTTTTAATGGGATTGTAACATTTTCTTCGGTGTATTCTTAGTGGACAGGTTGTGTCAAGGGCTAAGGTGATAATAGCCAGAAATTTGTCGTAGGCCTTATCGACTTGATCACTTGCTAGGACAGACTCCCAATTTTGATCTTCAAGATACAACTTTAAATTTTCGAGGTGTTGAGCACTGGTAGCTCTACTTGCAGTAGGGCATATACTTTTTCTGCAGATTTCAAAGTCAATATCACAAATCTGGCCTGTGTGATCAGAAATTCCTGTCTCCACGACCTTAACTCTGACCTTATCTGTGAGGCTATATGATACACAACATATGTCGATAGAAGAGATTGAATGTTTGGTTATTCTGGTCGGTGGAAGATCCAATCTGATCACGTTGAAAGTTTCCAGCAGTTCATTGAGCTCAGTCTTGCTAGGAGATGTTTCCAGACAATCTATGTTGAAATCACCAAGAATGACGATCGAGATGTTTGGTGACAACCATGAACCCAATATTGTTGCCAGGGTCTGTTGAGCGAGGAGCAATGATTCCTTATCTCTTCTTGGAGGGCGGTAAACTCCTAAAATATGTATACTTTTCTTTTTGGTAATTTTGATGGCAACTGCAGAGACCTCAACAATAAGTGGAATGCTATGATGTTCAATGTCAAGAGAAATGATTTCATTTTTGATTGTTTCATGCCTGTAAATCGCAACTCCGCCTTTGATAGTGTTTTGCCTGCAGAAAGCAGAAGCCAAGATAAAGTTACTTAGGCGCGTGTTAGCCATCATTTCCTCTTCTTGACCATGCTCTGTCACTACAAGTAAGTCGGGAGAAAGAGAATCCAGGAAGTGATTCAATAGTTCAATCTTGTTGCTGATTCTATCCGTATTCTGATGGAATAGCTTTAATGCCGAAGACTTCTTCTGTTTGAGTTTACAAATTGCCTCAACATCCTGGATTTTTTTTTCCATCTGTCTTTTTTGGAGTAAGTTACCTCTAAAAAAGAAGGCTCTTGGATGTTGTCAACAAGGTTTGTAGATTCAATAGCACACTCGGTCAACTCTTCTTCTAGACTAGTGGGTTTGGAAGGGTCTTGGTCAAGAAGCTCAGACGTTTTTCTACTGTTCTGATTTATTAAAAATGCTTCAAGGTTGCTGTTAAAGAAATGTTCAAACGTTACACCATCCGGTAGAAGCTTTGCCGTACATGGTGGTTTTATGTCAATGCGCTTCAATTGGGAAGGTTTTTCTGGGGATTTAAAATCATGAGAGGACGTTAGTGATGTAGGTGCTAGAACAGTTTTCCTGAAGATGGAGTTTATCTTACTTTCTAGATTTGCTACTCTATCTTCTAGTAGTCTGTGCCTGTTTGAGAGGTTGTTAACATCCTTAGTAATGTTGTCCAGTGGATTAAAAGGCTCGAGATTTGCATGGTTAATAATCTCGATGCTCTCAACGTCCATTTTATTGTTTTTTTTTCTGGTTTGTGAATCTTGCATTCTAGTTGACGAATTTTTATCTCTTGATCATTAACTAATTTTAATCTCTCTAGGTCATGGTCCTCGTAGAAATGTTGTAACAATGATTTCTCTTCTTTTAGTTTTACCACTTGTCTTTGACTATCCTCAAATAAGTGAGAAAGCTCCTCTTGTCTTGTTCTCAAGTTATCAATTACAGTTTGTAGATTTTCAATTTCCATATCTTTACATGTCACTATGTTTTAAAATGTAAGATCTCAGTCTTGAGCTCTTTGTTGTCCTCTAATAAGGCATTGTTGATTTCCCATGCCATTCTAAGTGCTTGAGTGTTATCAGTGTTGTCATCAATGTTGATATTTGACTGGCTTAACTCAAGTTCTAATACATCCAGTGTTTTGTTACATATATTTTTAGATGGTGAAACTTGAGTACTGTTGCAAATGTTTTCACTATCAGGAATGTTATCCGACAAGCAACTGAAACGATTTTTGCATGGGATAGTAATTGAAAACTGTGGGTTATCCCTCTTGTTTTCCTTCCCCAGTAGTATATTGTTCTTTTTTACTATTTCACTTGGAAGTTCGCATTGTTTGTCTTTTAATATAAGTTTAATCGTAGTTTCTTTGGACATGCTCTGATAGTTTTTTAACAAGTAAACTAAGATAGATCGTTTCTGGATACAATCAAAGAAGTCACAATTGGGCAGATCCTGTAGATTGTTATTATAAAGTGTATTAAAGTGTTCATTACAAACAATTTGGTCAATAGCTAATAACATGTATATCCCACAATCATAACTATTATTTTGTTGGGGCCCGTTCAAAAAAGCAATTTCAGGTGCCGTATGTAAATTAAGATAACCTTTTACTGCTTTCATGACTTGTTTTGCTGAGTGTAAATTAGAGTTATTTAAAGAGTCATAATAGTAAAATCTGCCAACTCTTTTGTTTAGAATAAGTAAACTCCAGTGCGAACCTTCATCCCACTGGTTTCCAGAAGAGTTATTGATTGGGAAAATCAAAATTTCCTTATTAACTATCTTTAAAGGATCTAGAAAACTGTTAGTATCCTTTGAAATTTTGATACCTAAGCTAATATTTGGATCTATAATACACACCTTGTTGTTATTCAAACATGGGAAACTGTTTAGCAAGACTTTAAAATATAAATTTATACGTTCATCTGATAACCAATTGGTTCCAGCGATTTCAAGGAGGTTTTCATTTTCTTTTTCTCTACACTGTAGTAGGCTAACTTCTTTCTCTAATACATTTATTTTACTGGTAAGTTCATCATGTACGATTGGGGTATTATCATTGTTAGGTTTGTTTGAGTCATCTAAAATTGTATTATTTCGTGCTTCAAAAAGTCTGGCCTTTTGTCCTCTGGTAAGAATTATTGGTTTGAAAGACTGTTGAATACTGATGCTATCGTTATGTTTTACTAAACTACACATTATAATTTAAAGGTAAACCACCAGGTATGTAAACAAACTTATAGGTTAAAATATTAATGTCCTTTTTAAAACTTTTAAATGAAATGCATAGTGCTAAAATTTTACTCACATAATTTCAAATCTCTTAGTAAGACAAAATTGGTTTATAATATAATAATTGACACGAAAAGTAACTAATTTTTTAAAATTTAAGAAAGAACAATTTTTAAAGATGTTTTGTTTTTAAAAACAGATGAATATTATATACTAGCAAAGAGCCCGTCAAAAATGACGGGTAATTTTCATGATGGTTATTCATGAATGTGATGTTCAAGTTTGAAAATGATCACAGAATTTATTAATACACAAACAAAACAGTATTAAAACTAAAATTTTTCCATTTCTTTAGCAATGTGAACAGTTATCTATATATTAATAGGCAAGCATGTTTCTTTTGTTCCTTTTTTTCTCAGATTGTGAGCAACGTAAAAGAAACTCGCGCATATTGTTTGTAAGGTAGTGTCTTGTAGATGAGAAGAATGATATTTTGATTCCAATCAGCCCCCGACGCTACGCCCTACAGGCTTTGAAAGTTTCAATGTTAATCTTATGGGAGAACGATAATTGATTGATCACGAAACAGCTGTTTTAATAACAAATAATATCAAATAAGAAAGAACAGTTTGTTTCATTTATAATTTTTTTAAACTAATTTCCTCAAGATCATTAAATATTTGGTCGAATTTCGACCAGTATAGTCGGCGATTTCCTATAGTCTTTCTATAATAGGCATGCATGTTGCTTTTCCTCCTTTTTCTCAGCTCATGTGCGTTGTAGGAGAAATCAGTGCATACCGTTAGAAAGGTATAGTCTTGTAGATAAGCAGAATCCTACTCTAATTAACGTTGGACCTTAGGGCTACGCCCCGCAGGCTTTCAAAGTTTCAATGTTAATCTTTTGGAGGAAGGAGAATTGATTTAAGCATTAGACAGCTGTTGTAAAAACAATGGCTAAAAACAGGGAGAACAGATGTTTCAGTTATAAAATGTTTTTAAACTTTTTGGGTCCAGATCATCTAAAATTTTGGTCTAATTTCGATCAGGAGGCGATCTCTAGTATATCATTAATAGTTTATAAGTTTAAATAGTTTATATACTTGCTAAATCACATGGTTTTACAATTTAGTAGGCCTGTGAGACTTTGCAAAAAAATAATGATCAAAGGTTTTTTGATTGTATTTCCATTTATTCCATTCCAGTTGTATGGCCAATTAACTTATTGGTATAATTTCGCTGACTCAGAGTCTATTTAATTTGCTAGAATTTGGAATTTGTATCTTATTTGTTAAACACTCGAGATTTACCAATCTGATTAATTGTGTCTTCAATCTCTGCTGGCATTTTTGCCTCCTTACGTTCTTGTTTAATTTTGTTAGATCCATGCAGAGTCTAACGTCCCCGTTAGGTTTTGGTATCACCACCGCTGAGCACCATTCTGTGGTTCTTCCACAATGTTTATGCATCTATTTGAACCTTGCTTTCAAGTTCTCACTTGAATTTTTCACGCAATGGTATAGAAGTACATTTCTGGGTGTAATAAGTTTACTGCATTGTCCTCTAAATCAATCGTATAAAGTAGTAGGTTTTTTACCTTCACTAAAACACTATTAAAATGTTTATTCTTTGTCTTTTGTTTCCACTGTACTTCCATCTCCTTTTCTTATTCTTGGTATTTCTTATTGTGTATTTCAAGACTTATTTCTTCCAGTTCATAGTTCCACATTTTCATATTTTTGTACTCCATTGTTTATATCAGTGGGAACAATAAACCAACTGTTAAACACGTAGAATCATAAGCTACACGACCTTAAAAGGATGAAAAATAAGAATATAAGGAAATTATATGACTTAGTTATAACAAAAATTAATGGATTAGAAAACGGTGGGAAGAATTTTAAAATCAAAAGATTATGTTTATACATTTCAAAATATAAAGCTCATACTTGATAGTTATAAAAACATATGTGTAAACAAATATTAATAAATAACTCGTAAGTTTAAATACATAAATACAATCGTCTATATTAAATAAACTCTCTTTATAGTATAGCAACCAAAATTTTACTAAAGCATCAGCTGTTAAATTTATTTTACTGCTTTAAAATCCACTACAACGTGTCCTTAATTTCATTTGTATCTGTCAAATATCATAGAATTGAAAAGTTGTCTGTTTTGTTTACAAAAACACTTTGTAAAGCAGCAGTGGTGTCAAATTTCAATGTAAGATATGGATCACCTGGAGCAGTAAACAAATCGACAAAATAACGTCTTAGATTGATCTAAATAAGGTCTAATTTTCATTTTGCGGGTTTGTGAGGCATTTTCTGAGGGATACCATATTTTTCCTATCATTTAGGGGTCAAAAGAAATCAACTGACACCAAAACGATCTCGATCCGTTCAGTGGTTCTCTCTCTAGACCCTTAAATGCACTCTTTTATTATATAAGATAGGTTCACACGCCTTGTCCTGTCTTCTGCTAAGGCGACAGTCCCAAGAGGTTTTAGAAAAGAATACATACCAGGAAGAAGCAGGGAGTGTCAAGATCTTTACAGTGAGTTTACAGACACTGCTGGTGCTGATGTAGCTGACCAACTCCTTAACTCTCTCGAAAACTCCAGGAGACAGAAGTGGGTGAAAACTGTCGAGAACCTGAACTTCACCCAAAGTAGTCGGAAAGCTTGGTCTCTGCTCAGGAAATTCTCCTCTGGTAAATAAAGTGAAAAACACAATGCCTCACAGCCTAGCTCTCGTGAAATTCTAAAACGCCTTTCCGTTTTCGTTTTTTTTTTTCAAAACCTGTGCGTACGTCTGCAGACAGAAAAATTAATTTCAAGCTTAACGACATAAAGGAGAGTCGGCAAGCACTTTTGGAAGTCTCTAGACCTTTCACTTACGAAGAGCTGGAAGTGGCTATTAATGCGATGCCAATTGGCAAAGCAGCAGGGTTGGATAACATTTTCCCGGAGTTAATAAAACACTTGGGTAAAAAGGCTAGGCAGTGGCTTCTCTAAGTTTTTAACACCACTCTGAAAACCGGCGACGTGCCTGGGCTATTTAGGAAATCCAAATTTATGGCTATCTTGTAGCCCGAAAAAGATCCAAAACGACCTGAAAGTTATCGTCCTATAGCTCTTTTAAGTGTTTGTTATAAGCCGCTCGAGAGGTTGATTTATAACAGAGCCCTCCCTATTCTCAATTCAACTTATGAGTACTGCGCTCCCGTGTGGTTAATAGTATGTATGTTAGAGAGATCGAAGTCCAGCTAAACAGGACCATGAGAGACATTAGCGGTACACTCATGGCAGCCCTGTACCCTGGCTCCCGTTGCTGTGTAATAACGCTCCTCCTGGAATAAGACGAAGGGATGCACTCATTAGGGAATACACTAAGATCTTATATGCTACTAAACCATGATTACCTACCCCAGAATGCGGGCCGATTGAGGTCCCGAAAAACAACCTCTACGAACCGCCTCCCAGTTGATGGGACACAAACTTCACCATCCACACAAACTGGACTTCCTACTGGGACGCTTTTCAAAGTCGGAACCGATTCTTGATAGCTGACCCGACCGTACCGGTAGGTGGCATACTAATCTTCGTCGGAAGTAGTGGACTATACTCAATCGTTTCCACGCAGGAGTGGAAAGGTGTAATTATTGGAAGTACAAATGGGGAATGACACAAGATCAGTCATGCGACTGCCGAGCAGAGTATCAAACTATGGAGCACATAGTCGCAGAGTGAGCACTGAGTGTTTTCCCCGAAGTATTGACCGGCCTGCATAGATCAAGTGAAGCTAGGCTGCAATGGCTTAGCGCCCTGGATTTAGATCTATACAGAGAGATCAAATTTTTATTTTAGTGTTTAGTTTTTTACATATACTGACTCAGGTGCTCTGTACCACAGCAATTCATTTTCTTATTTTTAAAACTTGGTGGCTGGCTAAATGAGCCATACGATATATGTACATTTAATATGTAGAAATTTAAGGTAAATATATTAATGAAAATTCATTATGTAAAACTTTATAATGTGAATTACATGCCTAAACGTCATTGTTGCAGATCTAAAAACATATTCATGGTGAAAAATATTTCATGGAACTTTTGTCATGTGTACCCGTCGTAATTTTAGGCTGTTTTGTCCTAACAAAAGAAATTTTAGTTATGTGTATTTT
>JAQYXR010001764.1:0-25435 GCA_030545055.2 Neoaliturus tenellus | reverse complement strand
GAAATTAATTCAACAGTAGTTAGATTTGGCCACTTCTGGCACAGGTCAGCTGCCCCGGAAGCCACGTGCCGGGGCACATAGCTTCCGGTCGTATATTAAATGAGGGGTGAGGAGGTGGGGTGAGCGTCTGAAGTAGATTTGCGCATAAATTAAAAGTTAGTTCAAGACTGAAATTCAACAATTTGGGGTTGAACAAAATGTGCGCATAAATTAACCGGGTTCAACTAAAACTTCGCATAAATTAAAAGTTAGTTCAAAACTGAAATTCAACTTGATAATTGGGTTACGGAAAGTATGTCAAGGTCATCCCGAGTAAGTTTTAAAAAAGCCTATCCCGCTAGCACAGGAAATAGTTCTGAGAGTTGAACTACCCGGTGATAGCGGGATAGGTAGATTTAAGTTTTGAACTTTATTCGTAAAAACAAATACAATCAATGTGCAAAAACAAATACAATCAATGTGCAATACAAGTTGAATTTTTGTGATGAAATACGGAGTTGTAAAAGCAAACGCCGACGACGAGGATAAGGTACAGGCAGAGTCCCCAGATGACATACTTGACAAGTTTGAAGAAACGTAATATTTCGAGTTGGTTTTCCCGTTCCAATTGCAAACGTTTAATTTCCAATTTCAATTTTTCTTCTTTCATCTTTTCCTCTTCCATCCTTGTGACGAAGGAAACTTCATCCATCATATCCATCTTTAGTGTTGTTTTTTGGTGTTTGAAATTGTGAAACAAGTGATGTTGATAGTTCAAATGTTGGAGACGGAATGAGAAGTGAAAGCGAGGAACGTTAGTTAAACGAAGAAGTGGTGGGGGGAAGTTGAATTACAAAGAGGTGGTGGGGGAAGTTGAATCACAATGAAGTGGTGGGGGAAGGAGGTTGCTCACCATTTGCTTCCGTACTTGTTGTTGTCGTGTCTGATTGTAGAGGTGTAAGTGGAGTAAGATTCAGCAAACTATCTTCATCAGAACTTTCGACCTTATCACAAATAGGACAGGCGTAAGTTATTTCCAGATTCATTTTAACAGTGTTGAATTTACTAACAATTTCGTGTAAAGTATTAAATATTTCTTGCAAATCTTCTTTGGAATTTACTTCGAAACTAGAATTCATTCGTGCCAACGGAGAGTTGTTCATCGTGCGAGAGTCGGTGATTGAATGAAGATCGATGTTTAAGAAGGAGGCTTATTTGTCGGTGAGCATGAGCTTGTTATTAAATAAATAGCCAAGTTCCTCTTCTTCGTCTTTCAATTCAAATATTTTAGCTGAAGTAGTAGGCGTTGTTTCGTCTTCACTCGATGATGAAGAAAATTGAAATATCCTAGCTGAAGTAGTAGTCGTTGTTTCGTCTTCACTAGATGATGAAGAATCACGAGGACGTAAATAGTGAACATCAAGTCTGATCCATCTCATAGGATATCTATCCATGACAGAGAGCAAATTTTGAAATATTTCCTCCAATTCTTCTCTGTCAGTTATTATATGTTGAAACTTGACGAAAGGCGATCCCATGTTGTTAGTTAGAGTGTTGGAAGTGAAATAATACAAAGGCGGATTCAATAAGATACAAAACTTAAATTAATGGTGGGGGGAAGTCTAAAAACCAATGGTGGGGGAAATCTCAAGGTCATCCAATTGAAGTTTTAAAAAAGAGTGTAAAACTAAAATTACACATTCGATTGTTCTACAGGATCGGAATACCAATCTGACCTGTATTTACATCTTTTTATCATATGTGTACAAAAATCATCTTGATGAGACTTGGTGCGTTGACAATGAGCTAAATCGAGAGGATGAAATTTGAAACATCTTTGAGGACAGCATGTATGAAAATATCTTGATTTGTAAAATTTGAAAGTTCGCAATTCCGGCGGCGGTAGTTGTTTTGTTTTGCACTTGCAGTAACAAGATCCAAAAAATTCACATTTAGTGCAAGCTAACCCATCCACCATCATTGGTCCTAAATCTGTACATTGTTGTTCACAACAGTAACGAGGTTCGTACTTGTACTTTTGTTCTTCCATGTTGACGCTGCTGAGTCCAGTGAAAGAATAAGAGTGTATAGTGTTGAATAGTCAGTTTTATGTATTACAAAAAGTGGTGGGGGTAATTTCAAGGTCATCCAAACGAAGTTTTAAAAAATTATACCTTACTAATGTAAGGAATGTTTATACTTAAGAAGTTCATTTCTGTTTATCTTCTTCAGACTTTGTCTGTTTCTGTTTGTTTTCTTCAGCCTTTTTCTCTCTCTCCGCTTTAGCCATAGCGATAAGTTCTTCAGTCGATAGTGGATGTACTTCAGGAAATTTTAAAATTAATTTAGCTTGATATCCTTCTTTAGTTAATATATTTAAATCTTCGGTCATTTGTTCAACAGTGTTGTAATCTTTTCCATAGATCTTTCCATCAAGTTCAATCATCATTCTGTATAACATCTTTAAAATTAGGTGTTCACGCAGCGAGAGTCGGGAAGCGAATGATTATTTATACAAGTATCATTCCCTTTTTATCAACTTGACATTGATCACGTGATTCTTTAATTTTACTTGTTAAAAGTTATTTAACATTGGTAATACTTGTGAAACTTGATGTTATGTTGACCAGTCGGCGATGAAGATGTTGTAGGTTGTGTAGAAATAAATACTTCATCATCGCAGTATTTTGTTTTAGTAAACATCCTTATATTAGTAGCACTAACATCAACAGTTAAGTGATAACCACCGGTAAGTAAAACTCGCATTTCGTTGGTTAAATCTTCAAGTTGTTCAAAACTCGTAATGGTGTTGGTATCGTAAGATGCACACTTGACCTTTAGGGACATGTTGAAGTTTTGTATTTAGTTATAGAGAGCGAGATGTGTACGGTACGAAAGCTAGTCGTAGACTGATGAATTTCACAAGTTGATTTTCACTTTTATTATCACACAAAATTGGGTCAAGGTCATCCCGTGGAATTTTTAAAAAAAGCAACATATTGCTATGTACAAAGACATAACAATATGTTGCTTCTTTTATCTTTTTTTTTTTGTTTTATATCATCTTTATTGAGAAACCATTACAAACACATATATTTACAATGCTATGTACAAACTAGTTAGTAGAAGGTGTTACATGAATAGTTAGTTCAGTTGAGTTGTTTCTACTCGGTCCGTGTGAAACCAAATAGAGTGCGCCGGGTTGAATAACACGAAGATCTTCATTCTGTAAAAGTTGTACAAATCGTTTCGGTAGGAATATCTGAAACTTCGGTTCGTCACCAACTGTATACGGCGCCTCGCTCAATGTGCAATTAATAGCATCACCAACTGAAGTGTCCATCTTCTTGATTGTATGTATGATGTAATGTTTTTCTTCTTTTAGTTCAGAACATCTCTTCGTCGGTAAGATTGTTGATTTTGAATGAGCGTTGAATTGATCAACCAAATTTTGAAGAAAGTTCTGCGATGCCATCTTGATGTTATTGTTAATCTTCTTGTTAATCTTCTTGTTAATAATAATGTCCGTCGGAGATGTTGTCTCTTCGGAGGTTCGAGTAATACTCATGCTGCGTCATGGTAGCGCTCTCACTTTTATTACCGACATTACCCCCACCATTCTGTTGAAGGAAATTATTCAAGCGGTAGGCATTCTTCAAAGCGCACTGTGACCTTCGATGTTTAAAACTCTTTGATGAAATACAAAGTTCATTGAAATAGCATTGGAAATCTCTATCTATTATTGCATTTATCACTTCGTTGCTTGTAAATGATTGTATCCAATTAGCTTTTTCCAATCCTCTTGTGTAGATAGTTTTGAACTCTTTGCAGTAATGATTCATAATGTGCGGCATCATGTTATAATTAATAAAACCTTCATCCCATCTTAAGTTGTGAAAATGTTTGTACAACCATTTGTTTGTAACTTTCGCTTTAGTTGTTAGTCTATTGAATGGTAATGGAGGTTTGAATAAGTAATGATAAACTACAGATGTGTTCATATCCAAAATTACTAATTCTTTTATAATAAAATTTCCATCATTTCCTCGAAAAGCTTGAAATTCAATTATACCTTTTTTAACTTCCATTATATGTGGCGCATTAGAAAACGAAACCCGTTTGTTCATGATGAAGTCTCGTCAGCAACTGACTTGTATTACAAACACGATTGTTCTTCTTTAACTTCTTGCGCTTCTTCGTCGATATTAAAGTTGGTGTGATAGTTGTTCAATTGTCTCCACATATCCACTTCTTGAGGTATTCGATTAAAAATTGAAGTATCCACGGGACCGTATAAAATTGGAACGAAAGGTTGTCTGTCCAATGTATCGATTAGATAGTCTTTGATTATTGCACTTGAAAATATTAGTTGTTTCAAATATCTGGTGACGGGACCGGTAGTACAACTTAAAGTGTAAAATTCTTCTTTAGTCAAATGTAATTTTACATCATGTCTAGTTAAATCTCTGAAGCGAACCATTTGTCCCCCACGATGTTTCACTATATCAACTTCAATATTTGATTCCAATAAACTTAATCTTGTTCTTCTTCCAAATGTGTTGTTACTCAAATAACATTCCAAAAGATGTAAATGTTTCATAAATGATTCCCAAGAAGTTTCAGTGAATGTAACCATTTTATTTCCATGATTTAAAATAACAATCGGTGAATAATCCAATGATTTTAAAATTCCAACTGAAATACTTTTCGTCATGCATGATGAAATGGGGTAGAAAATCCGAAGAAATACTTCTGTTAAAATATTAGTTGTAATGTTAACTTCAACCTTTTTTCTTTTTACTTCTTTTTCAGCTTCTCCTTCTTCTTTTTCTTCTTCTCTCTTCTTATGTTTGTTAAACTTGAGGAACTCGTCCATTTCTCGTTCAACTTGTTTTTCTATATCTGAACTATTCTCATCCATTAGAGGTGTATTTTCTTCTCCGTTAGTAGAACTCATCTTGCGAACGATGTTTCCCATACGACGGTCGAATATAAAATGAACTTTCCACTCAGATTTTCTCTCTTTTATGTTTTTCGTGAAATCCTTGAAATTTATACAATCACATAAATGTTTGTTTTCAACTTGTTTTTCACAAACGAAATTCTAACCTCAAAAATTGAAGCAGATAATTCTAACCTCAAAAATCTGCAGTCGTTGTACTAATTCTTTTTAAAGTACATTCTTCACAATTCCGGTCAGCGGTGTGTAAGTAACTATTTTATCATGTAGAATTAGACAGTATGCTGAAGTTCCATCTGCTACTGGTTCTTCAAATTCCATTTCAATTTTTATATCCACACTTGATGATTTTACCGATTCATTTTGTTTTGAACAATCGATTACAATTATCGGAGCCTTGGAATAATACTGGTCAGGCGATAATAGTGGTGTATTAGTCTTTCCATAATATGACGATTGAAATCTTGCATACATATCGTATAAAATGGAAAAACGTTTTTTGCTGAACATGACATTCAAATTGTCATACGGAAAGAATTGAGAGTTTAAGAAAACTTTACAATTCTTTATTTTACAGTGATCAAATTGACCGGCATTTGCAGTGATAACATCTTTTCGCTTAGTTTGAAAACCGAGTATTATGTACCTTGCCCGTTCCAAATAAGTTGATGTCTTGACGGTCCATGTTTGTCGTTCTGTCTGAGGTAGTGTAGGATATTCATGGAATTCCCAACTTCGGAATGGCATCACAATATCACGGTCAGACTTTAACTTTCTCAATAATACGATTCTATGTTCATCGGCCAATCTTACATGAGGTACTCTCCAAACAACTTTATCCAATTGTAGTTGCCATTCCAGTTTATCTTCCGTAGTTGCAGGGTCTGCAAGTATCAAGTCCTTGTTAGTTGAAGATCTGAGTAATACCAATTCTTGTTTGACATTTATTATTATTCGTTTGTAATCTTCAGCGAATCCCAAAAGCAATCGTAAGGGTACATGAAAATCAAAGTGACCGTTGGAATCCGGTGTTATAGTGTCTTTATCAGGGGCAACCCATCCGGCGGTGACTATTGAATTCTTCTCATGCGGTGTTAATGATGTTAATCCTTTCAATGTCGTTGTTATACCAACCTTTTTTGTCGAATCAACTGTCACCCCTGATATCTCATATCTTATTTCATCAAAAAGATATGCCATCGGGTTATTTATAAAAGGAACTGTTGAAGCAGTTTTTCCATCCAATTTTAATACCCGTCCTTCAATGTACAAATAACTTTCACACGGTAATGTGTAAATATCTTGTTGTTGAATGGGAATCCTTATTTCATCGTTATTGTTTAATTTTGATGAAGTGTAAGGGTTGTGCGTGTGATATTCCTTCTCCCATAGTGTTTCGTCGAATGTCGGTCCTTGAGATATATCCAGGATATCCATCGTTGTTAAGTTTCAATCCAATCTTCTGTAGAAAACGAATGTTGTCCGATGTTAACTCTTCCAATGTCGAGGAGCTACTGAGCTCCCGACTCTTCCGTTGCGGTTTAAATGATAATCCCATGTTGACCTTTATGTTGCCGCTCTGATGTGTATCCGTATAGTTATCGTTTCTCCTCTAAAGTCAACACTAACACCGTCTTGATCCAATATGTTCAGTACGATGTCTGAAATGAAACTGGTGTTTAACGGTAGGTATATCAAGTTTTGTGGCTTCTCAACAATTTTAAAACCAGGAGCCACTGTTGGATAAAATGTATGTAAAATATGCTGATTCACTCCTTCTCTATACGATCCGTGTATAATATTACACGTTACATCGATGCTATTGACTTTCAATATTGTAACAGTTGTATCACCTGAATGAGTAGTTCCAGGAGTTAATATATTCTTTTTTGTATCTGTAAATCCAAGTAAACTGCCAATGGAGTTTTTGAAACTGACATCGATATAATATTTTGAAGTTATTTCTGCTTTTAAAGTATTATTGTTTCCTTTAACGGTGATATTTTCTTCTCCGAGTTGTTTTTGTAGTAATTGGTTTATATCATCGATTTCATAAGCTCCAGTAGGAAATGTAATTATTTTCAATTCTGAGTATTTTCCTGAAGCATCCTTAGTTTCATAATAATGTAGTAAATTGTTCTTTCCTTCCGTAACATTGGGAATTGAGTTGTAGGTAGTTAAATCAAGTAATGCCGCTTCCCATAATCTTTCCTTGGATAGACGCAATGCTGGGAACAGCGTACTTTTCAATGTGGATGAATTTCCACTCAGTGACACTGTATACGATGACATCTTAAAGCTGACTGACACTCTTCGCTAGAAACTCCAAACATAAATGCCCACATATTTCAGTATTGTTAGGTTGTTCTCTTTTGTAATTGTAAAAAATGTTTTTGGAGTTTCGAAAATAATGTTGCAGTTCTTTCGGCGGTGGTAGATTGCCAAAACTGTCAAAGTAGTAAACGGTTTGTCCGAGCTTTTTATAGCATACCCAATGAGTGCCTGGACCATAGGTGGAATCCAAATTTACTATTCCAGTTTCATTTTCCCATATTTTAGTTGGTAATGCATCTTTCATAAAAACTCCTCGAAAAAATGGTATTTTCAAACATTTTACATAATCATTTAACTGATGATTTGTTAAGGCTTTATTTGGAATTATCAATTGATTCTTCTTATTTAGTACACACGGTACGGTCTTAGGTATAAACCTGCTCCGTTTTTTACCATTGACCAAATAGAAGCTTTCTTTACTGTTGCTTTACGAGTTCTACGACGTCTCTTCTTAATGTTTCCACCTCTTTTGGGAGCTCTTCTCTTTGCAGGTCTTCCTCTGCGACGTCGTCTTCCAGCACCAAATTTAGCTTTCGTCTTCATGGCTGTAGTTACTGCCCAAGCCGCTGCTTTTTCTGCAATACTTGCGTCACTTGATTTTACTCTTTGCCAAGCTCTTTCCGCTAGAATTTTATCCGCTATTGATCTATTTGTTGAATCTTTATACTTTGAATATGCTATATCGTGTTCTTTGCAAGCTTGATCTAATTTATTAATTCCAGGATCTCCTCTTGCTAAACGTTTTGACAACTTAGTTCCAGGTCCACAATATTGATAACCTCCGGGCAGATGTAATTCGTATGGTAAAGCGTCTATCGCTCGATTCACAACAGCACCAATTGGAATCCGTCTGAGCAGGGATAATGCAGCTGATGTTAAACCACGTCCTCTCTTGCCGCTGTCTTGACGACGACTGAGCGATACGGTCTTCATTATGCTGTTTTATGTAACCAACGTCTTCACTCTATGAAATACTTTATGATAATGAATCCTTTTTTTGGTGTATTCCATACTTAAATATTCATTAGTTTTACTAGTATCTATCAATGATTTCATCTTTAATCCATTGGTTTCTCTGAGAATCTTCGATTTTATTGTGTTTCATCGATGCATTAATCAAATGATTATGCATATCAATAACTACATTACCTACAAGATTCATTACATACTCTACATTAGTAGCATCTTTGTTACGTGTAGGATTATCAAGATTTGTGATACGTTTACCATTACATGTATACACAGATGGATCGTTATTAGAGGTTGCTATAACTTGATTATAAGTAGCAACATCATTCGGAGCTATTCCTGCTGATATGTTAGATATTCTTTTATTTTTTCCATCATATACGTTATTTATTTTATCTCTAACTATAGTTTGTTTTACAACAACACAATCCTGATCATCTTTACCAGATTTAACTTCGGTTAATCGTCTGCCTCCACATATAAAGTTAACACCAGTAGCTGATAGTTGTGGTACTTGTTTTAAAATAACAGCATCATGTTCTTCCGTGCCTAAACTTATATTTGACAATCGTTTATTTTTTCCATCCCACTTGTCATTTTGTAGTTGTAGTAACGTAAACTTTTCACTTCCTTGTATAAACTCATCACCTTTCTTTGACACCACCTGATTTTGTTTAACAAAAGCGGATGTTCCTTTCTTCAAGCTTTCATTCATTTGTCTCACAGTAGCAGCATCCGATGGAGTTGAACCATCTTTCAGATTGGACAACACTTTTCCATGACAATCAATAACAGCACCATTATATAAAATACAATTATCTTTAATGTATTTAATATTAACACCATCACTTTCTTCTTTAGGATATCCAATATCGTTTATAGTATATTTATAGAAGGAAAATCCATCTTTTTTCTTTTCTGGTATTACAGAATGCAAATAACGCTTATTGATTGTATCTGTATCCTCGGTTGGATCTGCTACATTAGTTATTTTATAATTTAAAGCATTGTACTTTTTTCCACTTTTAGTCTTTTCCAACAGTAAAGCGTATTCCATCGCAGATAGAAAATAGCCTTTATTAACAACATCTCCATTGTTGACTGGTTTTGCAACATTAATAACCCTGTGAGATTTTGCATCATACAGTTGGTTGTTGTCGAGTTTTAAACTTGTAGATGTTTCCTCCTTTACTGTTTTTAAATTTGTTGCATCTCCATCTTCTTCTGGATCCTTAACAAACTTTAAACGTTTATTATTTATGTTATAGTCACCTTCGGGTGTTTGCGGTAATCCACTTCTTTTTCTGTTTTCTCCAACTTGCACTCCTAACGCGGAGTATCGTCCGAACTTGTCGACGCTCATGTTAGAACTGACACATTATACGCCTGCAACTCTTATATATCCGCGGACAATTATACGATTATGCCGCGATTCCTGAGTTCGTCAATCAGAGCTACCCATTCATTATTTAAACCTGTATGACCGGCTTCCATGGCTTCATGCAATAGTCTCATTCTATCAACCAATTTATTGATGTCGTTGTAGTAAATCACATTCGTATTGTATAGATTTTTCATCAATCCTTTGCCAGATGTTGAAGTATCTCCTTTACTCTTTTTACCATGTTGTTCAAGAAGTGATAAATCCATAAGTGATAAAGATTTTCTTTTCAGTGGTTGTCTTACTGCTGGTGCAGTACGTAATGTTGGCAATTTTCGTGGAGGAAACAACTTTTTTATAACAATGTTATATTTTGTTGCACGTGAACGATTAATCATTGCATCCTTTAAGTAGTTTCTTTTATGAGCGTTAGTATTTTGTAGAATCTCCTTAAAAACACTTAAATCTTTGGATGAATATCTTAATGGTATGTTTTTAAAAATTAATTCATAAAGTCCTTTTGTTCCTTTATATTTATGCTCACCAATAATGATGTAATCGTCTGTGTTATTTCAAGCTTTGAATCGCCGATCTTTAATTCATTCCCATCAATTCTCGCTCCGTATACGTGTGATCTACTCAAATTCGGGTTTGATTTCATGTCATGTAGCATTTTCATTATATATTTTCTTCCAAGAGGTCCATGTTGTAATATATCGCTACTCAATTGAGTTAAATTTGGAATAGATTGTTCAGCTTCAGGTATTGGCTGTTCTTCTTCCTTTTCAACAATTGGTTCTTCTTCTTCTTTTGTTTCTTCTTGCTCACTAGCACTTGTATATGAATCATCATCTTCTTCTTTTTTTAATGCTTGTACTTCTTGTTTAGAAACTGGTAGTAAAACATCTCCTTCATAACGAGGTTTACCAATAGTTTCTGATATCTGTTTTAAAGGTTCCGTAATAGGTTTAAATGTAGTCTCTAGAAATTCTTCTCTTTCACTTAAACCCATCCTCAATGCACGATTCTTCATCCTAATAGAATCACTGAGTGATTTTATTTCTTTTAATAGTTTTTCTTGATTCACCATGTTTACACTGTGAAGTTCAACGTGTAACTAGATGTAGCATCGGTCGTTCAACGCATAAATACAAATTTATCCAACCCTATACGATATCTACCATTTTTAATATCTTCTTCCTTCATAATAACGAGAAAGCCATATTTCTCATTCCATGCTTTGCCACACATTTCTTTAAATTTCTCAAATGGCATATCCGCATTTACATGATCATTGTATATATGCTTTAAATTTGTTTCATCTTGCTTGAAGATGATCAACATATTTGCATTGTCTCTTATGAGTTGTTTTGGAATCTTACTGTATGTTTGACCAATATAAATGCTATCGATATTATGATGTCTTCCCATAGCGAAGTAATTCCTTATAGTGTCGTGATTTTCACAAGACACATCGTCAAAAATAAAAATAGAAAATGGTTTTGCTTCATTTGGTTGCATAATTGTTTCACTGGCATTAAACTTGTAGAAATGCACTTCAGGTACACTTGCAAGTACTTTATCCAATAATTGATATTTTGGTTGTTGCAATGATTTTGAAAAAATGTATATATTGTTAAAGCGCAATCCTTTAGGATTAGTTATAAGGTTAAAAACAACATTTGTTTTTCCACAATTTGAAGGACCAGTTATTAAACATCTTATTGTATTTGGTAGTAATTCACCATGTTTACCATGATTTAACTTATCATTGTCAACCGTCAATTCATCAATATTATTGATATTAAATCGATCTTTTTGTTGTACAATCTCCATCTTGTGTCAAGGTTAAACACACAATGAGCTATTAAGTTACTATACCAGGTCTTTTGAAGGAATCCAAGAGTCTTCACTTTTATCGAATCCTAACCACCGGACTTTAACCATATCCTTTTTCCTTTGTAAAACCTTCTCAACAAGATATACATCACCGACTGTTGATTTCAACAATTCATGTCCGTAGAATCCACCTTGAAGTAATTCACCCTTGTTATCCTTTAATAAGTAGGTTTCAGGTATAGTTGGTTGCACTTTATAAACTGTAAATACTTCATTAGTCCAATTTGGTAGATATCTTTTACTAAATACACCTTTGTATTTGCTTATACGAACTTTATCGTTGACTTTAAACTTTTTTGGTTGTAACTTTTCCAATTTAGGTGTTGTATTATTTCTGATGCGTTGTAATACAACCTTAGCATTAGCGCTGTTTACCTGGATAGGTTTCATTCCGATGGTACGATGATATTTGTTGTTATACTCTTTTATAAGTTGTGGTAATATGTCATACCACACGTATGATCCTCGTTTTGAAAATTGTTTGTACATCGCTCCTTTTAATGTTCTATTGAATCTTTCAATTATTGAAGCTTTAACTTCAGAATTTGTAGAATAATGATTTATTTGATATTTCTTCATTAAAGCTCCAAAGTCTTTATTAAAATATTCTTTTCCATCATCGGTCTGTAGATGTTTGATTTTGAATTTATTTCTTTGTATCGTTGTTTCCATAGCTTTAGTAACACTTTTACCAGTCTTATCCTTCAATGGTAAAGCGTCAGCTATTTTAGTAAAACAGTCTATAATTGTTAAAATATATTTGAAACCTTTGTTTAATTTACTGTGCGGTATCATTTCAATGAGATCAGCTTGATTCAGATCATTCATTCCCTTAATAATTGTACTTCTTCTTGGAAATCTTCTTCTTGCTGGTTTATGTAGTTCATTTACAATCTTGTCCTTCACACTTTCCATCTTCAGGTGTTGCTTGCACATCGCTTGTAAAAATACTGATCCGTACAACAGTTCTTTCTCTTTTATATAGTTTGAATATAGGTCAAGGCCATTTCATATTAGTGTAAAAAAGAGGGAACATGGCATTGGGCTTGCCATGTCCCCTCTTCTTTACGGAAAGGAAAAAAGGAAGAAGGTAGAGGAGGAAGAATAGGTTTACTGGTCGATAGGGTTTAGAGAGTAATGTCCAAATGGCAGAGTTCTTATGTTGTCTTCAAGGATGTATCTCTTGTCATCCTTATAGCTCAATGCCGATTTGGTTTGCTTCACACTGAAAAGACGATGGTTGAAGCTTCTTATGGTGTTAAATGTTGCAGTTGTTTCAACATTTTCAAACAAACATCTTTTATAATGTTCAAACTGTACGTTCTTCTTCAGGAAAGAGGTTTTTATTCCTTTGGCTTTCTTCGTGACTTGATATTCGTTCCTTTCGCTTATGTACAGTTGAAATGAATATAGTTTGGACATTAATGCTACAATTTCCATCATCGGCACACCATTTGTTTCATCTTTAAATTTTCCCAATACTTTTTTGTTTCTGTCGTAGTCGTAATTTGGATGGTCCTTGGGATAATCGGAAAAGTCGAAATCATCTTTATACATAAAAGTGCGTAGATCTTCGTACATGTCATTTGTTTTAATCCAGTAAATTAGAGCATCCGTATCCATATATGCAATACCAATGTTCTCTCTTCCATAATAGTTAACCATCTTCTTATAATGAAACTCGTACATGTGTGTTTTGGAAATATCCAAGATTGACATTCCTAGATACAAAGGACGATCCATTAGAACTGACTTCTTGTTCATGGAAATAACAACTAGATTTTCATTAATAATTACAGATGAACCAAAGTTTGGTTGTTGCACTAATTTCTGTAGTTTTACTGGATCAGTTACCAATTTGATGTCCTTATGTTTCCTTTTGTTTTCCAAAGTCTTGCCAAATATTGCGTTGTTCATTAGTTTGAAGAAATCTTTTTGAAAACTTGATGTAGCGGCGGCTCTTCTTCTTGTGTTGTTGTCAATGTACGGTTTTAACCAACAAGATTGAGAGAATTGTAGTACTCGATTAATTTTTGTAATTCTCAATCCCAAGTCTAAGGCCTGTTGTATCATCCAGTAGTGTCCAACATACCGAGACTTGTTAGTTAAAGTCATCAATAATTTTGGCCATCTTCCAGTTGGAGAAATTTCAGTCTTCGGAAGAAGTGGTAAATCATAATGTTCGTCGTGAAGATGTTCGGGATATTCAAAATCGACGTCGAATATGTAACCAGTTTCTCCATATTTCGGTATATCCATTATGTTTCCAATTGATTCTGGGTCTATCCATTTGAAATTATCATATGGAAGGGGATTCGACATTGCCCATCCGTACAAGTTATTTGCATCAAAATAACCCAGGAATGTTGTTGGTTTTGATGCATCATAATCGGGCAAATATTTATTGTTCGCCTTGACATGACGTGTTACACTTTGCGTCAATCCTCCTCGAACTCCTGATTCTAACATCAACACCATATCTATATCTGTAAGAAGTTGTATTTTACAATTTGTTTCTTTTAACATGGCTTGCCACGCTAGTCCAGGCGAAGTGTACGAATGAAGAGGGTCTAATCCATATGACGCAAAACATGTATTTCTAAATTCTTCCATCACATCACATAATAAAGTCACATCTAATTTAACGTAGAAATCTGAATATTCCCCCAATGTTCTAAATCCTAATTCGTTCCATACTTTGCATGCATGATCATAATCCTCTTGAGATATATCCATGTCGTACAGTTTACTTTTAAATTCTTCTTTTGGAGGTAGTGATGTTTCATTAAATCTTTCTAAACTGTCTATGTAATCATATGGGAAAACACCTTTTCGAAGTACCAGATCCAGTTTGTCGCTATTTACAATCTTCTTTGTTTCGATTAAATCTTGTTTCCTTAGGTTTTCAGAAAGTTTAGACAAACTCGACGGCAAAAATCGGTAGGAGTCCAAGAATCTTAGTTTGACATTTCCAACTTCTTTGGAAAAACTTATGAACTTCTCTGAAGTTTCAGCTAACACATCGATTTTACCGTCGTCTCTTCCTAATTCAGGTATTATAAAATGAGCGTCGTACCCACTAAGATTATGCAGAACCACAGGGATAAATAGTGGTAAACGATAGCTCAAGTTGCATTTATTACAAGCAGCACCCCTGTAATATCCTGTGAGGTGGTCGTGATCTTTAACTTTATAATTCTCAATAGTAAAATCATTTTTGCACGAGAAACAGTGAGTCGCATTTTCATGTTGAATTTCTTCTTCTTCGTCCATCGGTTTCATTGGTACAATATTTGTATATAATCTTTGTGTATTTCCAGCTATTGAATATAGGTGATCAAGAAATATTTTTTCCGCATTTTCACCACGATATACTAGAGGTTCTGAAGTTAATCCATATCTGTTTAAATGTTCTTCTGATAATGTTGATTTGACCATTAAACAAAAACTGTTTGGTTTGTGCATTTGATACTTTACACTTTTTCTTGCTTCACAATTTTCATCTTCAACTGGAACAAGTGTTGATTCAAAATCCGCATACACAACTAAAGGGATACGGTATTGATGATGAACCTTTTCAAATGTAACGAATGCTCTGTTTTCCGAAGGTAAATTAATCTTTGCTTCATAATTATTGTTACATAATCTTTTGTGTTCTTGTAACCATTCTCTTCCTTGTCTTTCTTCTCGTTGAAAATTAAAACATCTCTTGCAAATTATCTTTCTGTGTCGATCTTTAGAAAGTTGCTTGTTAACAAGACGATCGAATTGCTTTATGTACACATAGTGAGACACATCTCCTCGCGTTAGTAGTAGTAAATCCGTATGATCTGGTAGCTCTTCTTTTGCAATACGTAAAGGATACACTTTGTTTGAACTATCTAATGCAAAAACATTAATAGACGTGCCGGGATTTTTCTTTTCAAATTTCGATATATCTTTCGTAGAAACGGGATATGTTATTCCTTGAAAATTGTACCTGTGTCTTGCGTCTTCATATTCTTGGTTGGGTCGTTGTGGATTTATTAATACAAACTTTGACGTCATAGCATAGCGAAAACATTCATTATCTTCATTTTGAACATTAATACAAGATTTTGTATTTTCAATTATTTTTGGCAAAGGAATGTAACTAGATCCCATTAGTCCATATCCGTGTTTGTGAACTCTTATATCTAATACTTCAATACTTGTAAGACTCCATCCGGATCCTCTTCCTTCGTGTTCCTGAAGTTTGGTTAATATTTCTTCTATACAATTCTCTACTATTGAATCAATGTTTGAACTTTCCATGATGGTTCGGTTTTTTGTTATAAATCCTCTTGGTGATAATTCTTCTTGCGCATTTATAAACATAGCTTCTAGTAGTAAACCAAATTTAAGAAAGTTTAATCTTTTCAATTCTTCTTTTAAAGTTTTACTTACGATTGGTTTTGCTTCTCTAATAAATTCTTCTAAGTTCAAGTTTTCATTTTGAATCTTATGATGCATTACTACCTTACCGGGTAAAGCAAATACTTGTAGATTCGGTAAAGTAGTTGAAGATGTTGCTGTTATTTCTTCTTGTTCTTCTTGTTCTTCTTGTTCTTCTTGTTGTTCTTGATCTTCTTCTGTGTTGTTGTGAATTAGTTCTTTATGTATATCTAGTAGAATTTCATCGTGAAACGATTCCGAACATTTATCGCAATGATACATGTTGACGATGTTTACTCTTCGAAATTTCGCCGAGAAATGAAATGGGCTCTGACGGTCCCGCTTTTATAACGGTTCCCCCACCACTATTTCATCATCATCATCATCCTCTTCTTCTTCTTCACTATCCGAGGAAAACAAACGTCTTGGACGAAACATTAATCTTCTACTAACTGATTGTTCATTTGTGTTCTCTATTCCAGTTGGGGTTTCAGTATGTACTTCTTCATATTCAAACGATGATGAAGATTCTGACATTACTACATCCATATCCAAATTTTCATTTTCCACATCATTTACACTTCCTACTTCTGATGTTGTTAGATCTACATCCATATCATTTACACTTTCTACTTCTGATGTTTCACTGTTATTATCATCTTCTTCCATATTAAAATCGTCTAGTTGAATTTTATACAATATTTCAATAAGAGGTTTCCTTGGATAATCGGTGTTGTCCACAGGAGCCATTTCAAGTAAATGAGGAATAACTCTTTGTGATTCGGCTTATATGATATTTTGATAAGTATGTCAAGGTCATTTTAGATTAAGCGAGAACTGGGAATAGGTCACTAAGCGGCATGTTATTTCATTACCACAAAGTGATCTATTCCCCATTCTCTAAGAAGTGTTCAATCAATAACCAAAGTCCAAATCCATTTCCTTTTTTTTTTTGTTTAATTTGAATCTTTTGTTACATAGTTTATTGGTTGACTGTTTGAAATTTCAATGTGTCGTCTTATTATTTGTTCCAATTCTTCTATTTTTTGCTTGTTTTATCATTAGTTCTGTATGTAACTCATTAATGTAATCAGCTGCTTTATCCACCGTTCTTGTTCGTATTTCACCTAACATAACACCAGGAATCAATCTCTGTAGTCTGTAAAACTTAAACTTTATTCTAGACTCTCTTGCCTTAGCCATTTCCCGAAGCCTTTGTTTCTTATTGTCTTTACTTGTAGTCAAGTCCATACTCGTGACAAGTTCGCTTTCAGAATAATTCGACTATAGTACACTCGTCTTTTATACAACTTTCCCCCACCACTTTCAGTTTCCCCCACCCTACTAATATAGGTCAAGGTCATATGGTATTAACGCGAGAACGAGGAATAGAGCACTAAGTGGCATGTTAGTCCATTACCACAAAGTGATCTATTCCTCGCTCTCTATTCTACATCTAATTTTTTTGGGTTTTTGTTATTTTTATCTTTTTTTGGTTTTTCTGGGGGAATGAGTGTTTGAATATTACTTGGTAGAATGTCCATTTTTCTTCTTCAAATCTTCAATAGTTTCCAACAATTGTAACAAATATGCGTTAGTTTTTTCTAAAGTTTTCAGTCTGCTACATCCAACTTGAATGGAAGGCACTATTAGTTGCAATTTTGCAAATTCTATCTTTTCTTTCTTGCACCTTTCTCTCATTTTTAGGTTTTTCCTTAGTCTTGCCGAAGATGGTGTTATAGGCTCGTACATACAATCTGGATATGGTTTTGACATTTTTAACACTGATGTTGAAGTACAATGAGATACTTGCGGCCGTTGAGCTTGATAATAATTTGTTGTTGGAGTATTGCAATACATCTTCGGTTCTAAGTTTTGGTGGCAATCTGTAGTTGAAAGTACTGGTGTTGCAGAAGGATCAGTCATCTTTCACTGTTGTCGTACAGAGTGAACTCTTTTTTTTAAGTTTTACTTCTTTTATCACATTTCCCCCACCACCGACTTATAAATTCTTCCCCCCACCATAATTATTTATACTTGTTTTTCCACATTTCAAATTTTATACCATACTTCCAATGTGACATCTGCGTCTTCCTCTTTCAAGTATTTGACAAATTCAGGACTCCTCGACGATACATTCGGTCTGTTTAGATAGCTCATCACCTTGTGATGGCTTTCCTCATTTTCTATGTAACAATAAACTTGCATTAACTTGTTTTCTTCTTCTTTCGATGATATGAAATTTGCAACAGAGGTCCACTCTTCATATTTAATCTTGAAATGACGCACTTCGAATTCCATGATGTTTCTTACAATGCCGCAACAATAATAAAACTCTCTTCAAACAACCTGCATTTATACACGTTCCCCCACCTAGTTATAACCCCCCACTCTTTTCTCCCTCTCCTTTATATGTGGAAGGGGTATTATGGTTTGAATGCACGATACTTAATAAATTCAAACAAACACTGTGCACAAATGTCGCAGGTGTTATTACATGTTTCGAATTTCATTATTTGACCTTTTACAAGATGAACTAACCTACCTCCATCATCTTGGAATTGTTCAAAATCTAAAACAGACGCTTTTCCACAATCATGACACATTTTTGTACCATCTTTAAAAGTATAAGCAAGATAGATAGCAAATCCATAATTGTCTCTTTTAAATTCAATGAGCATTTCACGAATTGCTTTAGGTATTTTACACTCATTTGATCTCATAATATAATGGTAAAGAAACCCATTATTGATAATTTCTTGTAAACACAGAACCAACAACCTATCCATCGTGTTAGACTTATACTGATAGTTACATCTAAAACCTCTTTCTTATATGATTTTCCCCCCACCACTTTTATATAGGTCAAGGTCATTGTATATCAAGCGAGAACTGGGAATAGATCACTAAGTGGCATGTTATTCCATTACCACAAAGTGATCTATTCCCCATTCTCTAAGAAGATTGTTGATAATTTAGATTCCTAATATTTCTTTTCCTTCTTCTTCACCTTTTTGAACTGTAGTATTACCAGACATGTGTGATATTAGTTTCTTCATTTCTCGATTTTTCATTTCCACTTTCTTCAATTTTAAATCTCTTGCTTCGATTTGTAGTTTTAAATACTTGATGTAACTTCCAGCCCAGTGTAGGGTTTTCAATTTTGGTGCTCCCATTGCAATTCCAGGTATTTGAAATTGTAGTCGATTGAACTCCATGTTCATATCTTGTCGGTCTTGTTTTTCCTTTTCTAGTCTTTTCAATCTTTGATTCTCCCTTAACAAAGAAGTTGGATCACAAGGAATATGACGAAACATTTTGGTCAACGATATCTCGAAGAATAAGCTTCTACGCAGAAAACCAACACATTTATGCACTCCCCCCTCCAACTTTAGGCTAGTGGTGGGGAGAATTACATTAATTTAATACTTATTTCCACCGTTACACTTGCTCCATTTTCAAAAAGGTATCTGTAAAATGGTTCTGGATACTGGTATATTTCACGTCCTATATTTTCCTTAAGAAAGTTGAAAGCTATTCTTTTCGAATAGTCATTATGATATACTTCTCTTAAATTAACAAGAATTCCATCTTCCAGAAATTTCACTTGAATCATTGGTATTTTGCTTACATCATCTTTGTCTATCAGAGGTAGCCTGTAGGTGAACGTATTTGGTGGTAAACGTAAGGTTCTATCAAGTCGAGAACAGAATATTTTGAACAGTTTTTGATCATTGATTGCAATCTCATGAATACCTATCATTTTATAGTACGAAGGTTCAAAAGGTACAGCACGAAACGTTTTTACTAGACAGTTACTCGAAGAAGGTTCTGTAGGTGCGTTAGGATTGAACATTTTTAGTCGACAGTTTCCTGACGAATAAGCTTCTACGCAAATAACCAACACATTTATGAACATTCCCCCACCAACTTTAAGCTAGTGGTGGGGAGAATTTTCCCCCACCACTTCTTCAGAATTAATAGCTTCAATTTGAATTACAACAAATATATTTGACGCAAATTCCCAAAAAACTGAATATGAAACAGTTTCTTCCACATCTTGAGATTCATTTTGTGTTTCAACCATTTCCATCATTGAAGGTTCTTGATCAATTTCTGTTACTTCCATCGCTTCTTCTACAGGATTTTGTATTGTGTCGGTTGTTTCAACTTCATCTTCTTCTTGAACTAACGTAATATTTCGTTGTCTCACAATTTCAATTAATTGTATAAAAGAATTATCTCTAGGAGACATTATTAACCATACATGTAGCTCCAACAAATGCTGACTTACTAATGACAAAACTCTCAATTTATAAGACTTGTTTGAATAATAAAGTGGGGGAACTACCTTAGTCCAATTCGGATTCGGATTCAGAAGACAATAAAGGTGATATGGTGAATCCAACGATGAATCTAATATAAATGTATCAATAGCTTCCTTAACTATATCTTCGTCACTATCGTTTATCATTTCTTCAAAAAGTTCTTGTTCAAACTGTACCATTTCTTCTTCCATCGTGGAATCATTATCAGTTTCGTTATAATTTTCCTCTATATTGTCTTCTTCCATTTCATTTGTATTAATATAAACATTTTTAACTTCAAAATAATTAACAAATGGAGTATCTTTAGACAACATATTTGTTCACCACTTCTTTTACCTCGAATAACAAACTATGTATCGCTTACTTAGTCTTATATACTTCTACCCCCACTTTTTTGCACAACGTGAAGGAAGGTGGGGAGAGGATTTTGTAGCTATTCTTCTCTATCTAGGTTATATTTCATTGCTAGCACATCTACTATAATTTTCTGCTTTTCAACTTCATCACGAATAAATATTGTCCAGGGAAATAGTTCATTAATATTGTTGATTGTTACTTTTATATCATACAAAAAATCAATATGTCTTAGTAATGAAACAATAACAATAACTCCTATCCCATTGTTTGCCATAATTGTTTCTTCAATTTTAATACGCAAGTTTGTTATCAAACTCCATATATTAATATCATTGGCTATAAAACCATCAAGTCTAGTACTCATCTTGACGGTGCAAGTACAGACTAAAAACCTGGAGGTTCATAGTCCGCCTTTTATTAGTTTTAAAAATGGGGAAGGGGAAGGAATAAGGATTGGGAGGGGATAGGGTGGGGGTGAGGGAAGGGTAATGTGGTTATTAGACCACTTGTGCGACAAAGTAGCCACCAATGCTAACTTCGAGCTCATAACACTTCATAACATCATCCTGCCAAGTCAACATACGTTCTCTAGTATTTGGTGTTACACAGAAGAACCTACTGTCATTATACACAATAGCTGAACCAATTATAACATTGAATCCTAAATTTAGCCATTTGTGTGCTTCCGTAATAAATCTTTCTATTGTATCAAAAGGAAATTGTTCATCGATGTAGATTGGTCTCATTTGTTCATCAAGTTCAATTACATCTTCATCTTCACTGTCACTGCTACTATCATTTTCATTGTCACTGCTACTATCATAATAATCTATCACATCTTCTTCAGGCTGTTGGAAAACATCAGCAATTTCGGAAGGATTGAAGTTTTCACTATGGTGAGGAAGCATTTTTAAAGCAAATAATAACGGCAGAGACGAAACAACAAGTGTGGCGCGTGAAAGCAGAATGAAGGAGTGAACAATGCTTGCTTCGCTTTTATAACGATATGCTAATGAGAGGGGTAAGAAATGGTCGTGACCAATTATTGACCCGGGAGGTGGGGGGAAAGGAAGGAGAAGGGATATTTATTTTAAATAATTTGCATAACTTTTGACTAAAATAAGATAACCAAATTCTTCTTTTACTAAAATGTTCGTCTTACATAGACCTTTTCAATGATGTATCGCTTGTCGTAATCGATCAAACCATTATCGAGTTATAGCCATTTTTAATTCTCGGGGGGGGGGGGGTTCCGCTTGAGTGAACACGGGGGGGGGTGGGGGGGGGGATTTAATCTCCATTTTTTATGGGGGGGGGGGGTTCCGCTTGATTAGTCACGGGGGGGGGGGGGTTCCGCTTGAGTGAACACGGGAGGTTCCACTTGGACGCTCATGCGGAACTGATCTTCCCACGCGATAGCCGTTATAAATAGGAGATTGTTCATCGCGCCGCGACCATTAATTAACTCGCATTTGAGTTGTTCGCATCCTTCCTACTCATTACATATACGTTTCGCCAACTTCATTATACAAGTCTAATTGCTACTAACCTGGAGTTTCATTTACATTAGCACATGTCGTCCTGTTTGAATCACCTTCGCGTGTTTGACGTTATATCTCATTCATCTGTCTTGTTCTGACTTCTACACATCTGACATTCTTCTCGTGATGGATACGCAATGTTTGAAATTGAAACTTTTGCGGACACAACATATATTACGAAATAATTCCAAACCATCGGTTTCAAAGACTAAAACTAATTTAACAAAAGTGAGGAAGAAATTGAGTTTTAACCCGTTGTACTCTGCTAGAACTTCGCAGGTTCACGTTGATGATAGTGTTATTCACAACATTTTGCGTTCAATGTTACGTTTCCACAACTTCGAACTTGTTACACCTATCGACTGTGTTCAACAGGTTTTTCTATTTCATCCCCACCATTCTTTATATAAGTGCGCTCACGACAATTCCTGTTTCATTCTTCTATACGCTCTTCGACCGACAACTACTCCACTCTAAGTTACACTGCACGAAGATGGATACAAACCAAGAACAAGTACAAGTTCACGAAATATCGTCTACTACTCACCCGAGGGAGAATCCTCCGAGAACTTCGCCTTCACCGAATCCACAGGACCCTGTCCAAGTTTCGGATGTGTCTTCGACGGCGAGGAATGATCTTGAAGCTATTCTTCGGTCGCTCGTCGGTTTCGACTGACCTGTACGACGATCGCCGTTAAACTGAACTCTTAGAAGTTCAGTCTTTTTTAAAACTTCCTCCGGATGACCTTGAAGCAATTATCCCCTCTCCTTTTCAACTAACTTCTACTTTTGTTTCACTGTTGAATTTCAGTTTTAAACTAACTTTTAATTTATGCGAAGTTTTAGTTGAACCCGGTTAATTTATGCGCACATTTTGTTCAACCCCAAATTGTTGAATTTCAGTCTTGAACTAACTTTTAATTTATGCGCAAATCTACTTCAGACGCTCACCCCACCTCCTCACCCCTCATTTAATATACGACCGGAAGCTATGTGCCCCGGCACGTGGCTTCCGGGGCAGCTGACCTGTGCCAGAAGTGGCCAAATCTAACTACTTTCAACCGAAATAATACTTAAGAAAATGGTTTAGATTTGTCCATGACAGTGTAATTAAATATGAAGTATGGATCTTGCAACTAAAATATTGTGTAAAGTCATATCCTGTATATAAACACAAAACGAATAAAAGTGATCTCACTTATATTTTACATCGTTCAGTCTAAGTGGAAGAAAACCATGCATAATTGAAGAATATCGTGTCTCTAACCAAAATTATACTCCCTCTTTTGAATACCTTGTTTTTTTTAGTTTTAAACTGTAACGTAACAATCCATCTTGATTTTTCATAGTTAAAAACCTTCTATTTATTGATTTAAATTGTACATTACTTTTTGTATACCCTGTGAACTAATAGAACTCTTAACCCTTGATCTATGTAGACCTCACACGGTATCCATGAACACCTGAATAATAATATGCATTACATTTTATAAAACTTTAAATGGTATTCCGGAGCTATATCACTGTATGCAAGCTTTGCCCAAAGTCCATTTCGCAGCTGATCAAACTGTCTGGCCAGTCCTTGCTGAGTGTCACAGCGAAAACAAACTGATTGCGTAATTAATGGATAAAGTTGTCCGCATGTTCTGCCCGGTCTGCTGTACAGTCACTAGCAGTTGCGTCCCGTGATGTATTCAACATTCACGTATAGAGGATTCAAGCTGGCCGTACACGACTACGGTATAGATAAACTAAAACAGTGCAATAAAGTTGAGGTATATCTGGTAGTTGATTAATCATGACAGTATTGGTTAAACTGAATCATAAAACATCAAATATTTTACAAATTGTATAACTTGCAAAGTAATTTAATGAGGCAGGTTAGTTGATGCAATTTTATTCTTCTTTTCCCAAATTGTTTTCTTGTAATTTATAAATAATTCAAGGGTCATTAGAATTTCATATCTTAGACAAACCATTACAGTTGAGGAGTTCAGAATATTTTTTATATTTATAAAATGTTAGGAAAATAATTTGAACACATTATTTATGGATAAATGCCATAAATATATCTGTTTATTTGAAAGAAAGTATTCTTTCCAAGTGTTCTTTTGCAGTGTTGAAAATATAGCTTATCAACACAGTCGTATACATGAAATGTAGTATATGCGATCACAAAGCCATGGATTGTATACTTAAGTTTAATAACCCAGACTTGATACAACATTTCATATCATAAAAATAGTGATTAAAAGTAATATCTACCAAATTATTTTGATCTTAATCTTGTTAACTAAACAAAAAAATATAAACTTATTGTTCTGTTTTTGTTTAAAAGGTTGAATTTCCCCTCTCCACAAATGGTTATTTATCTACGAAATTATTTATTGTTGTACCATTAAAATTTATTCAAGACTACGACTTACGATTTTTTCACTCTCTCAACTACAAGAAATATATTAATAAGTGAGGTGTAACACTTTTTATACTTTGTCCTAGTGTTAAAAATAAGATTTCAACTGGTGTAGGATTAATCCGTTATTTTTTATGCTCCATAATAATATTTCACATTTTATACAAATACCTAGGATTGATAACAAATTACAAGTTCTCCTATAGTAAAATGAGAACAAGTATTATATACATTTTCAGGGCCTTAAATTCAGACTGAGATAAACGTATAGAAATGCTATTTGCATACGGCAGATATTAACCGGAGCGTAAAGAGCGGGTCATGTCGCCAATAGTTGTTCTGTTCTCCATCACATGAATGGCTCCTATTTGCCTACGAATAGCGCAACACGAACAACCGACATGGCGGTTATTAATTAACATTCAACAATGCCTTCTATTAGCATGGTACAGGTACAGGGTCGTGTCAGGACTTGTGTTGCCGTTACGTTAGGTACAATGTTGTCATAGGTTTCGTGTCAAGGGGGAATATACGTTGTGTAAAAGGATGAAAGAGTTTTGAGTTTTTATCTATGAGTAACATGTTTGAATAGTTTATTAACTTTGGGATTATGTTTTAAAAGATACTAAGGAGTCTTCAAGGGTGTTTATAATTCAGGATATTTATTCATTATTTAGTTAGTAAAAATGTTTAGAGTAAGCGAGGGTTAAACAATTTAATTATAACAAAAAGTTAGCTTGTCAAAAACTATAAATATATAAATTTTTTTGGATTCTACTACTTCGTTACGTTATGTGATGTCCGTATTATGTGGTGTTCACATAACCCATTTTTGTTTTGGAACTACACGATTTACATTTG
>JAQYXR010001763.1:0-25437 GCA_030545055.2 Neoaliturus tenellus | reverse complement strand
AATTTCGTTTGTGAAAGACAAGTTAAAAACAAACATTTATGTGAGTGTATAAATTTCAAGGATTCGACGAAAAACATAAAAGCGAGAAAATCATGAGTGGAAAATTCATTATATCTTCGACCGTCGTATGGGAAACATCGTTCGCAAGATGAGTTCTACTAACGGAGAAGAAAATACACCTCTAATGGATGAGAATAGTTCAGATATAGAAAAACAAGTTGAACGAGAAATGGACGAGTTCCTCAAGTTTAACAAACATAAGAAGAGAGAAGAAGAAAAAGAAGAAGGAGAAGCTGAAAAAGAAGTAAAAAGAAAAAAGGTTGAAGTTAACATTACAACTAATATTTTAACAGAAGTATTTCTTCGGATTTTCTACCCCATTTCTTCATGCATGACGAAAAGTATTTCAGTTGGAATTTTAAAATCATTGGATTATTCACCGATTGTTATTTTAAATCATGGAAATAAAATGGTTACATTCACTGAAACTTCTTGGGAATCATTTATGAAACATTTACATCTTTTGGAATGCTATTTGAGTAACAACACATTTGGAAGAAGAACAAGATTAAGTTTATTGGAATCAAATATTGAAGTTGATATAGTGAAACATCGTGGAGGACAAATGGTTCGCTTCAGAGATTTAACTAGACATGATGTAAAATTACATTTGGCTAAAGAAGAATTTTACACTTTAAGTTGTACTACCGGTCCCGTCACCAGATATTTGAAACAACTAATATTTTCAAGTGCAATAATCAAAGACTATCTAATCGATACATTGGACAGACAACCTTTCGTTCCAATTTTATACGGTCCCGTGGATACTTCAATTTTTAATCGAATACCTCAAGAAGTGGATATGTGGAGACAATTGAACAACTATCACACCAACTTTAATATCGACGAAGAAGCGCAAGAAGTTAAAGAAGAACAATCGTGTTTGTAATACAAGTCAGTTGCTGACGAGACTTCATCATGAACAAACGGGTTTCGTTTTCTAATGCGCCACATATAATGGAAGTTAAAAAAGGTATAATTGAATTTCAAGCTTTTCGAGGAAATGATGGAAATTTTATTATAAAAGAATTAGTAATTTTGGATATGAACACATCTGTAGTTTATCATTACTTATTCAAACCTCCATTACCATTCAATAGACTAACAACTAAAGCGAAAGTTACAAACAAATGGTTGTACAAACATTTTCACAACTTAAGATGGGATGAAGGTTTTATTAATTATAACATGATGCCGCACATTATGAATCATTACTGCAAAGAGTTCAAAACTATCTACACAAGAGGATTGGAAAAAGCTAATTGGATACAATCATTTACAAGCAACGAAGTGATAAATGCAATAATAGATAGAGATTTCCAATGCTACTTCAATGAACTTTGTATTTCATCAAAGAGTTTTAAACATCGAAGGTCACAGTGCGCTTTGAAGAATGCTTACCGCTTAAATAATTTCCTTCAACAGAATGGTGGGGGTAATGTCGGTAATAAAAGTGAGAGCGCTACCATGACGCAGCATGAGTATTACTCGAACCTCCGAAGAGACAACATCTCCGACGGACATTATTATTAACAAGAAGATTAACAATAACATCAAGATGGCATCACAGAACTTTCTTCAAAATTTGGTTGATCAATTCAACGCTCATTCTAAATCAACAATCTTACCGACGAAGAAATGTTCTGAACTAAAAGAAGAAAAACATTACATCATACATACAATCAAGAAGATGGACACTTCAATTGGTGATGCTATTAATTGCACATTGAGCGAGGCGCCGTATACAGTTGGTGACGAACCGAAGTTTCAAATCTTCCTACCGAAACGGTTTGTACAACTTCTACAAAATGAAGATCTTCGAGTTATTCAACCTGGCGCACTCTATTTAGTTTCACACGGACCGAGTGGAAACAACTCAACTGAACTAACTATTCATGTAACACCTACTACTAACTAGTTTGTACATAACATTGTAAATATATGTGTTTGTAATGGTTTCTCAATAAAGATGATATAAAACAAAAAAGAAAAATAAAAGAAGCAACATATTGTTATGTCTTTGTACATAGCAATATGTTGCTTTTTTTAAAAATTCCACGGGATGACCTTGACCCAATTTTGTGTGATAATAAAAGTGAAAATCAACTTGTGAAATTCATCAGTCTACGACTACCTTTCGTACGGTACACATCTCGCTCTCTATAACTAAAATACAAAACTTCAACATGTCCTTAAAGGTCAAGTGTGCATCTTACGATACCAACACCATTACGAGTTTTGAACAACTTGAAGATTTAACCAACGAAATGCGAGTTTTACTTACCGGTGGTTATCACTTAACTGTTGATGTTAGTGCTACTAATGTAAGGATGTTTACTAAAACAAAATACTGCGATGATGAAGTATTTCTTTCTACACAACCTACAACATCTTCATCGCCAACTGGTCAACATAACATCAAGTTCCACAAGTACTACCAATGTTAAATAGCTTTTATCAAATAAAACTAAGGAATCACGTGATCAATGTCAAGTTGATAAAAAGGGTGTGATACTTGGATAACTAATCATTCGCTTCCCAACTCTCGCTGCGTCAACACCTATTTTTAAAGATGTTATACAGAATGATGATTGAACTTGATGGAAAGATCTATGGAAAAGATTACAACACCGTTGAACAAATGACAGAAGATTTAGAAATATTAACCCGAGAAGGATATCAGGCTAAATTAATTTTAAAATTTCCTGAAGTACATCCACTATCGACTGAAGAACTTATCGCTATGGCTAAAGCGGAGAGAGAGAAGAAGTCTGAAGAAAACAAACAGGAGGGAGAGAAAAAGTCTGAAGAAAACAAACAGAAACAAACTTCTTAAGTATCAATTTTCCTTACATTAGTAAGGTATAATTTTTTAAAACTTCGCTTGGATGACCTTGAAATTATCCCCACCACTTTTTGTAGTACATAAAACTGACTATTCAACACTATACACTCTTATTCTTTCACTGGACTCAGCAGCGTCAACATGGAAAAACAAAATTACAAGTACGAACCTCGTTACTGTTGTGAACAACAGTGTACAGATTTAGGACCAATGATGGTGGACGGGTTAGCTTGCACTAAGTGTGAATTTTTCGGATCTTGTTACTGCAAGTGCAAAACAAAACAACTACCGCCACCGGAATTGCGAACTTTCAAATTTTACAAATCAAGATATTTTCATACATGCTGTCCTCAAAGATGTTTCAAATTTCATCCTCTCGATCTAGCTTATTGTCAACGCACCAAGTCTCATCAAGATGATTTTTGTACACATATGATAAAAAGATGTAAATACAGATCAGATTGGTATTCAGATCCTGTTCAACCATCGAATGTGTAATTTCAGTTTTACACTCTTTTTTAAAACTTCAATTGGATGACCTTGAGATTTCCCCCCACCATTGGTTTTTTTTTTTAGATTCCCCCCACCATAAGTCTTTTAGATTTCTCCCCACCATTAGTTTAAGTTTTGTATCTTATTGAATCCACCTTTGAATTATTTCACTTCCAACATTCTAACTAACAACATGGGAACACCTTTCGTCAGGTTTCAACATATAATAACTGAGAGGGAAGAAATGGAAGAATTGTTTCAAAACTTGCTCGCTATAATGGATAGATATTATATGAGATGGATCAGAATTGATGTTCAATATTTACGTCCTGGTGAATTATCTTCATCATCACAGAGTGAGGAGGACGAGGCAACTACTACAGCTAAGATATTTGAATTAAAAGACGAAGAAGAAGAACTTAGCTTTTTATTTAATCATAAGCTCGCCGTTAAATAAGCCCCCTCCCTTGGCGGCGTTCCTCATTTACTCGCCAACTCTCCAACGATGAACAACTCTCCATTGGCACGGATGAATTCTAGTTTTGAAATAAACTCTAAAGAAGAGTTACAAGCTATTTTTAATATTTTACAAGAACTTGTAGATAATTATACAACTATCAAAATGAATTTGGAAATAACATACGATTGTCCTATTTGTGATAAGGTTGAAAGTTCAGACGAAGACAGTTTACTAAATCTAACTCCTGCACCATCTGACACTACTGACGATAATAATGAAGAGCAAAATCTATCCCCCACCACTTCTTTGTAATTCATCTTTCCCCCCACTACTTTTTTATTTAACTAACATTTCTCGCTTTCACTCCTCATTCCGTCTTCGACTTTTAAACCATCAACATAACTTCTTTTAAAATTTCAAACACTAATACAATCATGATGGATATGATGGATGAAGTTCCCTTTGTAACTAGAATGGAAGAGGATAAATTGAAATTGGAAATTAAACGATTGGAAATGGAGCAGGAAAACCAACTCGGAATATTACGTCTCTTCACATTTTTCAAATACATCATCTGGGGACTCTGCGTTTACCTTTTTCTCGTCGTTGACGTTTGTTTCTACAACTCCATAGTTCATCACAAAAATTCAACCTGTATAGTTCCTGGTATTGCACATTGATTGTATTTGTTTTTACGAATAAAGTTCAAAACTTAAATCTACCTATCCCGCTATCACCGGGTAGTTCAACTCTCAGAACTATTTCCTGTGCTAGCGGGATAGGCTTTTTTAAAACTTACTCGGGATGACCTTGACATACTTTCCGTAACCCAATTATCAAGTTGAATTTCAGTTTTTTACTTACTTTTAATTTATGCGCAAATTTAGTTCAACCGAGATCTTCTCACGCGATAACCGTTATAAAAAGAGATTGTTCATCGCGCCGCGACCATTAATTAACTCGCATTTGTGTTGTTCGCATCCTTCCTACTCATTATATATACGTTTCGCCAACTTCATTATACAAGTCTAATTGCTACTAACCTGAACTTTCATTTACATTAGCACATGTCGTCCTGTTTGAATCACCTTCGCGTGCTCGACGTTATATCTCATTCATCTGTCTTGTTCTCACTTCTACACGTCTAACATACTTCTTGTGATGGATACGCAATGTTTGAAATTGAAACTTTTGCGGACACAACATATATTACTTTTACTAACATATATTAGTTTTACTTCAACCCCGGTTAATTTATGCGCAATTTTAGTTCAACTCCCAATTGTTGAATTTCAGTTTTGAACCAACTTTTAATTTATGCGCAATTTTAGTTCAACCGAGCGCCATCTCCACTCCCCCCATTGATTAATTCACCATCTGACATCTACAGTCACGCATATATTTCGACGCGTCATGTTTCATTCTTCATTCTCGTTCTATCCGCGGAACTTAACACTTCTATTTACCTTCTCTCTCTCTCTCTTGTTATGACTGCGCTATGTTTGAACTGACTTTTATTTTCGTTCAACTGTTAGAGTTTTTATTAACACCGTCAAATTACAATTTTGAACTAATTTTTAATTTATGCGAAGTTTTACTTCAACCCCGGTTAATTTATGCGCAAATTTAGCTCAACTCCCGATCGTTGAATTTCAGTTTTGAACCAACTTTTAATTTATGCGCAAATTTAGTTCAACACTCCGATTGTTGAATTTCAGTTTTACACTAACTTCTAGTTTCGTTCAACTATTAGAGTTTTTATTAACACCGTCGAATTTCAATTTTGAACTAACTTCTATTTTATGCGCACTCTTCGCTCAACCGACCGCCGACGCTCTCACCATCTCCACCCCAACATCTATTGTCCCCACTTCTGGCCCACCGGAAGCTGCGTGCCGTGGCACGTGGCTTCCGGTGACGTCACTTCCGGGCCAGAAGTAACCAAAACACACTACTGAAGTCGCGTTAAAAATGTCACTGGTTTTAATTAAATTTTATAAAACTGATTTTAATGTCGCTTTGATGTCAAAATTTGAGATTTTCTGACATCGCATTTTTAATCATCATCCTTTATTTTAGACTGTTTCCTTCTAACAAAAAAGCAATTTTTGCAACAAAGTACTCCAGTACTGTTAGTTCAATATGTTTTCAATGAGAAACGTTTATCTGTAACACTTTATTTAAAGTGTTAAGTAATTTATTTAAAGTCGTAACTTTATTTAAAGTGTTATTCTATTTTATATTTTCTTTCATATCCACGCTTGAGGCATTTTAGAACATTTTGAAGGGGGGCGGTCCAAACCTTGGTCTTGTTGCCATCCAACGTTGATCTGTTGTTAGATATAATAATTTAGTAATAACCCAATGTTAAATAGCAACTAACTGGGTTTGGTATCAAACGTATAAAAAGCTTCTAACTTTTCTCAGGATCTAAATTATCGACCGGTCTGTTTCTATTTTATTTCTTTTAGAGAATCAATAAATTCAGTATTGAATTGGGCCATCCATGTACAACCTCAGCTGACTTACTGGTAGTAAATCTTCACCTCTTACGAAAAGCAACACTTTAGATCCTAGGGATGAGATTTACCAATAACACACTTAAAATTTATAAATTCAAAGACTGGATCTATTTATTTTATGTTTTATTAATTTTGTTTTTGGATCAACATGTTTACTTTCAGTCGAGTCTAGGAAAACCTCGTCTAAGATCATTCGTCTTCGGTAGTATGCGATTACATTTAGCGTCTCATCAGTGTAGTTTTAATGCTAACAATATGTTAATGTGTTCAGTGTGTAATTTTTATGGCGTTATTTTAAAATAGTATTGTTCGTGTTTAAAATAGTCACTAATCTCTCAAAAGACAACCTCACGGCTAAAGAAACAAGAGAAGTGTCGTAACCAGACAAAGCCCTCTGAAGACATCACCGTCAGAGCAGCGAGTAGTCAGTTAGGAGCGTCGCTCACTGTTCCTTCCAAGAAACTGCGTTGTTCCTTTAACCCATTTTGTGGATAAAAATAATATTATTGAGCTTGACAAATTACAACATTAATTGAAACTAATGTGTTTCTCAGTCCGGTCCTTAATTGATTCGCACATCACGATGTATAAATGTTTTAAAACATGTTGTAAGCTAACATGTACAATTTGATCATGCGGATTGTATAAAGATTGCTTCACGTATAAAGAATTGTGGTGATATTTCAGTACTAGTTGTTCAATTGCTTCTATCCAGCTAGCTTTTAACATGTGATTGTTTGTTTAACTATCAACAGCTGTTTTATTTTGCAATTTCAATATAATTGTTCCCCATGTTAATCTTATGGACAAAAAATGAACTTTGAGGGCTTCCCGTAAGCTTCAGAATTAAAATATCAAAAATCTAAAACCTTATTGCAAAACTACGAACTGAGACCATTCTTTTGACACCTCAAACTTTAAAATTGGTCCAGAAATAAGGGAGGAGTAGTGTTAACAAAAAAAGGGCATCACGTATTATATATATAATAATAATAATAATAACTAGAGATCGCCCCCTGATCGAAATTCGATCAAAATTTCAGTTGATCCTGACCCAAGAAGCTTAAAACATTTTAGAACTAAAACATCTGTTCTTTCTTATTTTCTATAGCAGTTGTTTTTACAACAGCTGTCTAATGATTTATTTAATTTTCCTTTCTCCATAAGATTAACATTGAAAATTTGAAAGCCTGTGGGGCGTAGCCCTGGAGTCCGATGTGAATTAGAATGTGATTCTGCTCATCTACAGGACTATACCTTTCTAACGGTATGCGCGGATTTATCCTACGATGCACACGAGGTGAGAAAAAAGGAGGAAATGAAACATGCTTGCGTATTAATATATAGATAATATAGATTTGGAAATAAATGAAAACATTTTAGTTTATTAACATGAAGATAGAATCGTGACAGTGTAGTTAATAGGGGCCTATCAGAATTGTTTTTCATTTAAATTGAAATTACTTGAAAAAAAAACAATAATTTAGTATTTGGAGGATTTACTTAGTTTAATTTGTTTAAAAGAGGATTACTTAAAACGATTTTTCCATGAACCGCATGATTCAATATTTGCACACATCATTACAGCAGTTCATGCCGCCTCTCATATTTATGGGGAAACATAAATCCCAACATGTAGTTACAAGACTGTTGAGTAAGCATGTCTGTTGGTAGGGGACTTTTATGAAAAATATTGTACTGTCGACTCAAAGTTTATGAGTTGTTCTGCTAAACTAAATGCAATATTTAAACAAACACTCTACACTTTTAGGGCTGATATAAAACTTCATAACTTAAATCAACAAACTTTTATAACCAATTCCACATTGAACTACGTTTTTATTTACGTCAGGTAAGTAAGTAAAGACAATTTACTTACGGGTAAAACTTTAATGGATAGGAATAGAATGGATAGGAACTCATTTGGAATTGGCTTTGTAGAAGTACGTAGCCCAAGCGAATACTGTGACGAGCTAAGTGTTTTGGTTTTTTCTTATTCTGAGAACGCAGAATAGTTTTTGGTTCGCTTTATCGCTTTGAAAATTCTATAGTATCTAATGGTATTTATTTTTACGCATTAATAGTTACAATGAAAGTCGGCCACTTCTAGGAGTAACTGAGATTAAAATTTTAACCTAACGGATGTAAGAAGACCCAAACGAAGCACTGTGCCGAATCTACATGTAGCAGGCTTCAGATATAGAATTATAAGTATATCCCCATTTTATTAGCAATTCAAGCAAATATATGTATAAAGCAAAATCTGGGATGAAATTTATTAGAGTTCATTAGACCATACAATGCAATACAGTAGTTTACGGTATATTCTGTATGGGCCATTGACATTTAACCGATTATTCGCTCAATGGAGCGGGCTCAACGTAACCTTTGGGCATAAGAGGAACTACTCGAGGATGATGTAACGTTCTAAAAGACGACTGGGATGGAAGCACCAAGCTACATGCCTTTGTTACTGTTGATAAAAGACTTTAGGTGAATAAAACTCCTTCTAAAATAAATTATGAAATAACATTCACAGCTTGATTTGTAATGAGTGGTTTTGAAAAAGGTACGAATGAATATTTTAAATACAAGTAATTTTTTATGAAAACATTGTTTTTGAGTATTAATTTCATTTATCAAAAGCATTTGAGTATTCACATGCATTTATCAAAAGCAATCAGTATCGATGTTCCTACCTCAATGATATCTGTATACACTGATATCATTGGACGACCTAAATGGATTCACTTAAGCAAGGATTTACTTAAATGGACCACGGCAGACTGAATGGTGGATTATGTACGGTTTTGTGGCAACCACTATCGCTTCTCGTGACGATAATGGTGGATTAATTGTCGGATCTCTGATGTCTGCAAGTCTAACTCGTTTTGACGAAAAAGTAAATTTGAGATTAAAAAAATTAACAATGTGTTTAAAACTTTATAAATAAATAAGTGTTTAAAACTGATATATATATATATATATATATATATATATATATATATATATATATATATATATATATATATATATATATATATATAATAAGCGATGGCTTGTGGATGCGATATTCCCTAGTGGGCATTAACGTCAGCACTAGTGAATACTAGTTCATCCATAAAGACCATCCTCATAACTTTACCAATTCGCATGAGGTCAAAATTGTGGTTCGGATGCCATATTAAACTGTATGTCCCTTGATACCATTGGCAGTTGGGCTATTAATTAACAGTCCAGTCCAAGGGGAATGTTAGCCTTAGTCAGTAACAAGACTACAAGATCGCCACAATCATCTTACTCATCTCTCATTCATATTCAGGTAAAAATACCCACTATGTGAGGTCCCTATCTCAAAATAGTGATATACGAGAATACACCTTTAAAACTACCATTTTAATATGTATTATTTCCAATCATGTAAATTATTGTTATCCACATTATTCTAAAAGATGCAGACGACAAACAAAATCATCTACTAAATCCAACGATTCAATTAATTATTCAACGGCCCTGACGACTTATCAGGATTCAATTCGTCGTCTGTTCGGTGACCCATAGAGATTCCACAAGGTGGGTGTTGGAGAACCAGTGAGGTGATCGTGATCTTTAACTTTATAATTCTCAATAGTAAAATCATTTTTGCACAAGAAACATCGAGTTGCATTTTCATGTTGAATTTCTTCTTCTTCCTCCATCATTTTCATTGGTACAATATTTGTATATAATCTTTGTACATTTCCAGCTATTGAATATAAGTGATCAAGAAATATTTTTTCTACATTTTCACCACGATATACTAGAGGTTCTGAAGTTAATCCATATCTGTTTAAATGTTCTTCTGATAATGTCGATTTCACCATTAAACAAAAACTGTTTGGTTTGTGCATTTGATACTTGACACTTTTTCTAGCTTCACAATTTTCATCTTCAACAGGAACAAGTGTTGATTCAAAGTCCGCATACACAACGAAAGGGATACGGTATTGATAATGAACCTTTTCAAATTTAACGAATGCTCTGTTTTCCGCAGGTAAATTAATCTTTGCTTCATAATTATTGTTACATAGTCTTTTGTGCTCTTGTAACCATTCTCTTCCTTCTCGTTGAAAATTAAAACATCTCTTGCAAATTATCTTTTTGTTTCGATTTTTTGAAAGTTGCTTGTTAACAAGACGATCAAATTGCTTTATGTACACATAGTGAGACACATCTCCTCGCGTTAGTAGTAGTAAATCCGTATGATCTGGTAGCTCTTCTTTTGCAATACGTAAAGGATACACTTTGTTTGAACTATCTAATGCAAAAACATTGATAGACGTACCGGGATTTTTCTTCTCAAATTTTGATATATCTTTCAGTGATACAGGATAAGTGATTCCTTGAAAATTGTATCTAAATCTTTGATTTTCATATTCTTGGTCAGGTCTATTCGCATTATGTGGTACAAATTTAGTTGTCATTGCATAACGAAAACATTCATTGTCTTCATTTTTAACATTAATACAAGATTTTGTATCTTCAATTCTTTTTGGCAGAGGAATGTAACTTGATCCCATTAGTCCATATCCATGTTTGTGAACTCTTATATCTAATACTTCAATACTTGTAAGACTCCATCCGGATCCTCTTCCTTCGTGTTCCTGAATTTTTGTTAATATTTCTTCTATACAGTTCTCTACTATTGAATCAATGTTTGAACTTCCCATAATGGTTCGGTTTTTTGTTATGAATCCTCTTGGTGATAATTCTTCTTGTACATTTATAAACATAGCTTCTAGTAGTAAACCAAATTTAAGAAAGTTCAATCTTTTTAATTCTTCTTTTAAAGTTTTACTTACAATTGGTTTTGCTTCTCTAATAAATTCTTCTAGCTTCAAGTTTTCATTTTGAATCTTATGATGCATTACTACTTTACCAGGTAATGCAAATACTTGTAGATTTGGTAAAGTAGTTGAAGATGTTGCTGTTATTTCATATTGTTCTTCTTGTTCTTCTTGTTCTTCTTGTTCTTCTTGTTGTTCTTGTTCTTCTTGTTGTTCTTGTTGTTCTTGTTTTTCTTCTGGGTTGTTGTGAATTAGTTCTTTATGACAGTCTAATAGAATTTCATCGTGAAACGATTCCGAACATTTATCGCAACGATACATGTTGAGATGTTTACTCTTCGAAATTTCACCAAGAAATGAAGTGGGCTCTCACGTTCCTCCTATTATAATGGTTCCCCCACCACTATTTCATCCTCTTCACTATCCTAGGAAATCAAACATTTTCAACAAAATATTAACCTTCTACAAACTAATTGTTCATTCGTGTTCTTTATTCCCATTGGAGTTTTAGTATATACTTCTTTATATTCAAACTTTAACAAACTTTCTTTTAACATCTGTCAGGACAGATCTTATGGGACAGATGTTAAAAGAACAAATGTTGGAGTGGAAATGGCTAGAGCACAGGCACTTGGTTGAACTAAATTTGCGCATAAATTAACTAGAGTTGAACTGAAAATTCGCATAAATTAAAAGTTAGTTCAAAAACTAAAATTCGACAGTGTTTAAAAAACTCTAACAGTTGAATAAAAATAAACATTAGTTCAAAACTGAAATTCAACAGTGTTAACCAAATTCTAACAGTCAAACAAATAGGTCAAGGTAATCCAATTTAACGCGAGAACGAGGAATAGAGCACTAAGTGGCATGTTAGTCCATTACCACAAAGTGATCTATTCTTCGCTCTCTATTCTACATCTACTTTTTTCAGTTTACTTATTTATATTAAAATGTTCAAATTTTACTATGTAGAATGTCCATTCTTTCTCTTCAACTCTTCGATTGTTTTTAGCAATTGTAACAAATATTCATTAGTTTTAACCAAAGTTTTTAGTTTGCTACATCCAATTTCAATGGAAGGTATTATAAGTTGTAATTTTATAAGTTCAATCTTTTCTTTCTTGCGAATTTCTTTCTTTATTATATTATTCCTTATTTTTGCTGAAGATTTAAACTCCATGTTGTTTCTGCTAAAGCCACAATAATAATAAAAGTCTCTTCAAACAACCTGCATTTATACACATTCCCCCACCACTTTATAATCCCCACTCCTTTCCCCCTCTTCTTTATATGTGGAAGGAAGTATTATAATTAGATTCCTAATATTTCTTTTCCTTTTTCACTACATGGGGGGAAGGGTAATTTGTTATTACACTAGTTGTGCAAGAAAATAGCCGCCAGTATCCACACCTTGTTCATAGCACTCCATCATAGATTGTGCCCACTGCAACATGCGGTCTCTGTCATTTGGTGTGACAAGGAAAGAATGACTATCACCATACAATATAAAAGAGTCAATTCGTACATAACATCCTAAATTTAACCATTTATTAGCTTCAACTATAAACTTTTCTATTGTATCAAATGGAAATTGTGGATCAATTGCTATAACCTTACGTTCTTCACTAAGTTCAACAGTATAATCATCATCATCCTCACTCTCACTATCATTATTTAAAATGTCTTCAGGTTGTAGAAAAACATCGGAAATTTTGGAAGAATTAATATGGTCATTCACATGAGGAGGCATTTTGAAGTAGGTAATATTGTAAACAGCAGAGACGAAACAACAAGAGCGGCGTGTAGAAGCAAAATGATGGAGTGACCAACACTCGCTCCGCTTTTATAACAGTATGCAAATGAGGGGTAAGAGCTGACCTTAACCGGTCATCGACCCAAAGGAGTGGGGGAAGTACTTTTCTTACTACTCAAATGGAAGTAGGTTAGTAGGTCACGGGACTTAGAGTGTTAAAAAATAATGGGGGAGAAACACAACGCTATAACGCATTGTGTTTCTCCCCCATTATTTTTTTTAGCAACAATTTGGAAAAAACTAAGTGAATTTACTGTTTACGCCCCCACCTTGTAATAGGATCCTTTTTATCCCTGAGGAGAAAGTCTTGAGAATCTAAAGTGTTAAATCTCTTCTCTTTACACAAATTCTCACAAACTCTAATTTTATATTTTAAGCCGTTACATTTTGCCAAAATGTGTTGGTGGTCAACAACACTTAGAAAAAAATATTTCAAACCTTTCTTAAGCCTCTCTCCTCTGACGGATATTATTTTAGGATCGTCTTCAACGGTGGGGATTTCTGTCAGTTGTGGTTCAGAAATATGTTTCACGATATGTACACGGCAAAAACTTTCATTTTTAACACATTTCCTCCCACAAGCTGATCCTTTCTTAATTCCCCTAGTGAGCACTTCAGGGCAAGTGGTGGGACGGCTAAATGCCCTACGACGCTCTTCTTGTAATAATTGAAATTGCTCTGAAGGAGCAGGCTTAGGAGCAGGTTTGGGAGTAGGCTTAGTGGATTTAGTTTTATGATAGGTGTGGTCTTCAGGCATAGTAAGTGGTGGGGTAGGAGGCAATGGTGACAGTGGAATGATAGGTGTACTAAGACTATGAAGCAAAGTTTCAAATGAAGGGGTATTAAGACGGGGAGCTGGCTTCTGTGGAGGCGGCATGATGGTTGATGGCGGTGTGGAGTCGTTTGAAAGCGAAGTAGAAGGCGAAGGCGGTGAAAAAATGCTTCGAAGTTTAGAAGTCTTGATAGGCGGAAGAATAGTGCCAGAAGTTGAAGGTTGGGATCCAAGTTGCTTCTTGTACCAGTCAGGAGGATTTTTCAGACGAAGAGTTTTCTTTGGTGCAGTAACAGCCGTAGTAGAAGTTGAAGTAGAAGTTAAAGTAGAAGTTGTAGTTGGCAGAGATGACATGGTTGTGGCTCCAAGTTCGCAGCGTAACGTCTGGAATCAGAATGAAATGTTAGCCGCAGTCGGTGCGTCTTTTATAACAATATGCAAATGAGAGGGGTAGCAGCTGGTCGAGACTGATTATTGACCTGGGAGGTGGGGGAAAAGGAAAAAGAGAAGGTATTTATTTAAAATAATTCGCATAACTTTTGACTAAAATAAGATAACCAAATTCTTCTTTTACCAAAATGTTTGTCTTACATAGACCTTTTCAATGATGTATCGCTTGTCCAAATCCGTCAATCCGTTATCAAGCTATAGCCATTTTAATTTTTCAGGTCATGACCGGTCGTTCACCCGGAGTAGTGGGGGAAGGAGTGGGGGAAGGAGTGGGGGAAGGAGTGGGGGTAGGAGTGGGGGAAGGGGGGGGGGAATCGACTCCATTTTTTCGGGGGGGGAGGGGGGGGAATCGACTCCATTTTTTCGGGGGGGGGAGGGGGGGGGTCATTGACCCTTCCAAAAGTGGGTCAAGGTCATTCAAGATTTATAATGATCCAAGGTGATGGGAACAGTAATACTGTTCCCACCACCCTGTTTGCCTAACGGTTCCCACTCCCAACCCACTAGTTACGTTCTGCAAGGGACATCGACGCAATTTTGTTTGGACCGTCCGGGTCTACCGTAACGGTCCGGTCCGGGTCTACCGTAACCATGAATTCCAAGGGAAACTGGAACACCTAATGCAGAAACGCAACTCTAACCCCACCCAAACTAATCCCACCCATTATATTCCTAAACAAAAATGCAAAAACCTATTCCGCATTTTGCGGATGTCCCACCCCTTCTAAGTGAAGTTCAACTGAACTTCTGAATTTACATTTAATCTACCCCCTAACATCTAGCTGTAAGGCAAAACAACATTAATTAGTATTACCAACACTTAAAACTAACAACACATCATTATTAAAAAACCAAATAATTCAACACAACCAAATACCATCATTATTCTTAAAATTAATACACCTTAATGCTAAATACCTCTTAAAATTAATACACCTTAATGCTAAACCCAACTTATAACTAACATCGCAATGCGCAAATTATTTCTTAAATTTAATACAACTTAAAACTAAACACACACACACATACTACATTGCATTAAAAAACGCAACATAGTAGAAGAAGTTCAAATATATATAGGCCTACTATATATTTGAAACCTCTTGCTGAGTCGCCAACAACCTTTCGCTATGAAAGTTTGTTGACGACTGACGCTAAGATCAGGCTCGTATCGCTCCTCGGATTCTCCAGTAGTGGGGGAAGTTGTTTCACTACAGTACAGTGTTCAATCCAGTCCAATTCGCAGCAGTGTAAAAGAAAGGCAAAGGAGTGGGGAGCGGCGCATGCGCAACAACACAAAACCAAGGTTTGAGGTTAGAATTATCCATGTGCAGTAGCGCTAAAGTGAGTAATACAGGACTAGGCGCATGCGCATAGCATAGACTCATTCCTATCCGGAGAACTCGTTGCATGCGCAGCAGGTTTGAGGTTAGAATTATCCATGGCAGCTGCCATATTTAGTCTGGTTTCACCACATAAAGTCAACAACCGGTGGTGACCGGCCATTGACCTGGAGGAGTGGGGGAAGGAGTGGGGGAAGGGGGAAGGGGGGGGGGCTCCATTTTTTCGGGGGGGGGTGGGGGGGGGTGGGGGGGGAGGGGGGGGGGAGGGGGGGGGAGGTCATTGACCTTTCCGGTCGGTCATTGACCCCAAGGAGTAGGGATAGACACAGAACCCTACTTCTCTTACTACTCAGGTGAAAGTCGGTCAACCAGTCATTTGCTTGCCATCTGCCGCCATCTGGCTGGGGTTATTGCCTCTATAAAGGTGGGTAGTTTATCGCGCTACAAACATTCATTGCCTCGCATCCGCTCGGTCATCATCTCTCGTTAGTTTTATGTTATGACTACTTCACTTACTAGGTTTGAGGTTAGAATTATCCATGGAATAGCCTTCGTAAATTCTAACCTATAAAATTACTACTCTGGCTTTCTGTTTCAATTTCTTTTACACTTCATTTTATATCTCAGTCTTCTTTTAACTTCTGAACTTAACACATCGGTTATGATGACTGCACAATGTTTAAAATTAAAGCTTTTGCGAACACAACACATATTACAAAGTACTTCTAAACCTTCAATTTCAAAGTGTAGAACTAATTTAAATAGAGTTAGGAAGAAGTACAGTTTTAACCCATTATACTCTTCAAAGACTTCGCAGGTTAATGTTGATGATAGTGTTATTTACAACATTTTGCATTCTATGTTACAATTCAACAACTTTGAACTTGTTACACCTATCGACTGTATTCAACAAGTTTTTTTATTTTACCCCTACTATTCCTCATATAAGCGCTGTCACCACAATTCCTACTTCATGCTCCTCTATTCTCTTCAGCTGAGCTAAGGTTTGAGGTTAGAATTATCCATGGCGGCCGCCATGTTTAATTCAGTTTCACCACATAGAGTCTGCAACCGGTTATTGGTCTAAAGGAGTGGGGGAAGGGGTGGTGGGGGAAGGTTGCCGTTTTATAAGCCCTCTCCCTAGGCGGCGCTTCTCATTCGATCGCCAACTTTCAAACAATAAACACCTCTCCCATGGCACGAATAAATTATCCCACTATCACCAACTAGTTCAACTTTAAACTATTTCTGGTGGTAGTTGGGTAGGCTTTTTTAAAACTTACTCTGGATGACCTTGACATACTTTCCAAGCCCCAGTTATAACTGTTAAATTTCAGTTTTAAATTAACTCTTAATTCATGCCCAATTCTACTTCAAATACAAGGCATATGCTCTCGCCATCTGCACCCCAGCATCTGACGCCATCTGCTCGAGCAGCTGCTCGGGCAGCTGGCACGACTTCCGGTCCAGAAGTAACCAAAACACACTACTAATGGTGTATATGGAAAAAATACATAATCTCAAATTCCGTTGGAAATTCGCTGAATACGGAGGTCTGCTGCGGCGGGGGTATTTTTAGTTTTGTTAACTTACAGTTATCACATTAAGTAAGCAATTTTTTATGAACCAAAGCAGAGGGCGGATTTAATTTTTATCGTATTTATAATATCAAAACTTTCATCATAAGTAATAAGCAGCCTTCGTTTCCCCAGTGATGACATTTCAGTGCGTGAGAGATGAACGAACCGCACCGCTCCGTCGCTCCTCGGCGCCTCAGAAGTGTCGGCCTGCCACGCCGGACCGCGCTAGTGTGGAACTCCGCCAACAGACAGCGTATCCGCGTGTAGTCGTGCCGTGTCTTGTCCCTTGTAATTATTTAACGACTCCGATGAAAGGACACAACCACGCGCGAGTGTCGCTGTTCAACCGACTGCGACCCTCCGCTGATTTATCTAAACAACTTTTGATTCTCTTGTCAGATTTCTGTTAAGCTTTATTTCTTCGCTGGCTCGTCGCGCTTCGGTGAAAATTTCTTTTCTCACAGTGTTTGTCGGACATGTCGGATTTAGTGGTGGTTGTTTTTGGCTCGTAAACAATCATCTTGAAAATTAAATACTGTCACTAGTTATTATTGTTTAAGTACCGTAACCTTCCATTACGAAAAAATGTGAGCAATCGGTAAACACCTTCTCTTACGAAAAAGATGTGATAAAAATTGCTTTGGTTGGTTTCGAAACAGAAGTAAATTTTGATATGTCCATCTATAATTTTGCAAAAAGATTTAATAATGAGAAAAGTGATCACTGATTCTCAATTCCCTTCAAATAGCTAATTCAACCTTGATTCAACCGCATTCATTATAGACGTAATATTTTTGAAGTGCAATGTTGACGTAAACTGTTTTAAAAAAAATTTGTGTCAAAAGACTTCTTTGTTTAAATTTTTTTAAATAACCAATACTGAAATTACTGGACTTTTATATCAGTTTATCAAACAGTTTTATATCAGTGGAGGGAGAGGGCGAAAGGCTTAGAAAGCACCGTTATCGGTTGTTAAAAATAACATAAAGCCGAACAGAAACTAGTTTGTTAAATGACTACTATAGTTTGTTTGTTTACTTTCAAAGGTCATGCCAAAATTCAGTTCCTAAATACATTAAAAATGTCGGTAGTTGATAGAGTGCAGCACCGAATGCCAGGTGGATATTTCCTCCACCAATAACACTCCCACAGTTGCTCTGTATTTTTAGTTCGTTGTGTACCAGACGCCGCGCCGTCATTAGCTTGTTTCTGTAATCAGTTGTCTTTTAATCAAACAAATAAAGAAATCTATTTAGGGGCACAGTCGAGAATGTTGACAATTAAAAAGAAAGGATTTAAGATAGACAAAGCATTATTAAGATAGGCGAAGTTTATCGAGTAAATCAAAAAAGTAGTTTAAGGACGGGGAAAGCCAAGTTTTAGAAGTTTTGTTCTAATCTTTGACCCACCACTCAATTTAAAGTTCGCAGTTTGAAAACTTCTCAGTGTTTGGAATCTACAATAAAATCAGATAAGGAAATCACAAGTGTAAACTGATGTGTTCTTGGATAAAAAATTAAAATTGAATTAACTACCTTCTTTTTATACTTTGCGTTAAACGTACGTCTGCTGCATTTTTCAAGGAAATTTCCAGTGATGTGTTTCAAATAAATCCTCAATACGTTTACTAACTATCCATAAAATTGTTTGTTAAATGAAAACTTTTTTCCTCTACATAATTAAATATATTATATATAAATCAACCGTTGTGTAAAAGTTTATTTATGTTTTTGGGTTTACTTCTAAATCCGTAAAACCTCTCTTTGTGAAATTACGGAATTGGAAATTGCGAATAATTACTTGATTTTATGTCGGAAGTTATTTTATTTATTAAAATAATTTTATTGTGCTGTAATGTATATTTAATCGACATCACTAGGCTAAATCGAGCAAAAGCTTATTAACTATATAGTTTAATGAGTATTATGTGCATACTTACATCCTACAGGCACAAAGTTGAGATTCCTAGCTACTCCAAAACAACACTTTCCGTCCTATGTAAAATCAGCTCATATGGCAGTTAAACAAAACAATGATTAAAACTTTATTAAATTGGCCATGCGGGAGATTTAACCGACAAAGCCCGATATCGTATCCTAATTGGAGAAAAAAATGATAGATTACTTATATATCTGCTGTTTCCTGTTTCTTATGACCCTCCATTACAAATTCATATTTCCCTAAATAAACTGTCTACTATAAAACTGCTTCAGATGAGATTTAGTAAAATATTGTGATTAAATTCTACCGGATAATTTTGAGTGAGACGGGACGTTGTTTTCTGTGACATTATCACATATTGCAGCTGTCAAAACTAAACTTGACAGCATAACGTGTCGATCCCATTGGTTAAATTCAACAAAAGAAAAACAAGAAAACCATTTCTAATATTATTACTGGCCCATTTTCAACTGGAACTATTAATGTTAACACGTTGAATCTACATAGTATTTGTATATACCGATATTTATTCGTATTCGTCATAATAAATACACTTAATATTAAACAGAGTGTTCATAAAAATGTCACAAACTTCGGGTTCTGATAGTACTCGTCAATTTGAACAAAAATGTTCTCTTGACATATATCGAAAAATCCTCCGTTTAGCCTCTAACCGCCAGGTTTCAGATATTTTGTGTTCTCGTTCCATAAAAAATTTCAAAACCGATCCAATAATTAACTCAGATGATATTATTTCTTACCGGTCGACCATTATTGGAATCCTCGTCTTTAATTTGGTTTAATTGATTAACTTAGCCGTAAATAACCGACATTTGGACCAAAACTGTATCCACGTTATCGTTGGTTTGATCGTCAAGATGTACCAGCCTCAAAACTGGAGAAGGTGGGGACATTAAACTTTCTTCTTGTTTGTTAGAGTGATAAGGGGTCAACTTTTAATTGAGTGTCGGTCAAGTTCGTTAGATGAAAGTTGGAACTCTCCCTTCCTCAGATGACATCACTCAATGCTACTCAGATATCGCCAGCGTCACTTTACTGGATAAGTAAAGAAAATATAATCTTCTTGAATTATTGATGTATTGATTTTTTTCTGTTGTAGCTGAAAAAAGTTAACTAATTAAAGAAACTATAAGCACTAACGACCTCAGAAATGACTGCGTTTGCGTGTTATAAGTGTGCTATTTTTCCAGTGGGATATCTAATAGCGCTAGACAGATTCCACAAATAGTCATTAAGATATGAAAAATACATTACAAAAAATCTGAGGTAGTGAAAATTAAAAGATCTTAGTTTTATTATTTTCTTTTCATGTCGCTCAAAAACACGATAAAACCGGTTAACAAAGCATTAAAGAGCTTTAGTATTTTGCTACTCAATTTAAAACATTGAACTATTCTTAAAATTTATTTAGAAAATAGTTTGAATAGTTTAATTTTTTATTTGAAGCTGCGTATATTTATATTCTAAATGGCCTGTTTGTTGAATCCATAACCGCCACTGGAGTGGATCCATTTGTGGAGATTCAATTTACATGTGAGCTTGGTTGAATAAATGACGTCGTATGACTGATCCTCTCTGTATTTGGTGGAGTAACATTCAAATTACCAACTCCGGACGAACTATAGGTTGTTTTATTATACTTTAATCATCATTTATTATTTTACTTCATTTTACAATTGTAAACGGTAAACTATTCATTAGAAAACACGTTGAGTTTTTTTTTGCTTCGTGTTTTTTTATGGGCCAAGTTATATTTTTCAAGGTTTGTAGCTTAGTAATTCAATTTTCCAAAACGATTTAAAAACCAAACAACCTAAAATGAAAAAATCCAAAAATCCTAAGATATAAATTGAAATTCCAACAAGTAAACGCGTTGTTTGGAATTGAGCAATTTAATCTGGACTGTCCCATTTAATAACTAAAATCGTTACATTTAGTTTTAAATCAATAACACACTACCAATTGTGATTATTGTGATTATCAGTACCTAATCGCCAAAAATACACTTATTTACAGCCATACATTAACAGATGCAAAAAAAAAAAAAAAAAAAAAAAAAAACCTAAACCAAAGTCCTATTTTATTCTAATGGGAAAATTTCAAATTTTAATAATGGATAGCTTATTGTAAGTCCGATTTTCATATTTTTTTGTGAAAACAACCCCTGATCAAACCTTATCCAACGACTCCAGAAACTTGGAAATCGGTTGAGAATTGTTGGAGGAATTTTCTTAACAACAAAAACCTCTTAGCGTATTTACAAGTAGCAATTGCTCGGTAAACTAAAAAATTGATATTCTTTATAGCAATATCAGTTCCAGACAGTGCGCTAAAATGCTCAGTGCAAAAAGGCTTATTTCTTGTTAGAGACGAACTCGTTCGCTTCGCTCACTCGCCTTTCAGACTGTTTCAATGGTTTCAAAGTAGGCCTACGGGTGCTTGTACTCTGGGGTAGGTGTATATTTATTGAAACACATGTTGAATCTGCAACACGTAGACTCTAATAATTTAGTTAACGGCTGTTTTCATAATTTTTACTTATGATTTTGTTTTTAAATTCCAATGCAATTCTACAAATTGATTAGTTGTGTTATACTTTCATGTAACTTTTGTTTATCCAAACATTCATAATCAGAAATATGAAGTAGGATTTAAAAAATGATAAATTATTTTGATCATATAGAAGTGCCTTTTAACAATTTAGTTACTGGCTGTCATGCAAAACCACATGTTTATATTGGAATACGTGGGGTGCACTTTGACAGTTGAGTCAGCTGTTTTCATTATTTCCTTGTTTTAATTTTTAACTCCATAAGACCAATGATAAAATTTGTAAAGTTTCAATTAAATATTTTCAAGAAATACGATTCAGACCTATATCTCTTTTTATTCTTTTTATTCCAGAACTAAGTGATTTGCAAAGTTTTGAAGAAATCGTTCGACCCGTTTTTTAGAACCGTGTTTAAACATACATACATACATACATACCTTACTCGTATTAGTTAGAGTATAGACACCCAAATAGATTTTATTTTAAACCCTAAGTGTCTACTTATTTGATCGTAAAATCATAATTTTCAACTTGATACTTATGCTTCCCACTATCAAAGAGAATGTAAAAAAATCAACCGAGTTTCCTGCCATATGTTTCCATGACGAGCCGAGCTGACAAGTTGACACGCTGACAGGCTTATGGTGACACTGGGACCCGCCCGGAGCCAGATTGGCTGCGGTACATCCCTCGCCCGGTCATAAACATACGGGCTTTACCGCTACCTCTGACAACCGTTAATGAGATCGAGTTCTTCTGTGGAATAATTCTGTTTCCTCCATATAATACGTAGGAACGGTCCCTTCTATAAATCAGTACCCTCCAATCGAATAAATCAGCATATCTTCATTCCCTTGCCTTTTACTCTTGTGAATTAATTCGTGTGTTAATTTCGTTTTTTATTTTTTTATTTTATTACTTTAAACTCATCTTAACATCTTTTCTTTAGCCTACTACTTGAATATTTTTATACCAGTATTGGTGTTTGGGGTATGTGAGACAGACTCGACTGTTTGATGTTGATGAATTTGGTCATTTTCGTTATAATTGTGAAATATTCCAAATTATATGTAATTTTATTTATATATTTATGAACCCACAGGCCAAGTAAAGTTCCTAACCTGAAGACAAGTCCGTAGGCCTACTACTATTCGCAAATGGCATATCCTACTTATATTATTTACTCGCTATAAATCTACTCTAAGTCCTGCATTACATTTTGGAATCTACCAAGTATAGACATGAAAATAGTTTAGCTGAGTCAGCGTCCACCAATTTATGCATTAAGTTTATGCCACGAAAATTTCCTACATCGTAAAATGCAATATCTATAGAGAAGGTTGGTTAAAACGAGGTTAATAAATTTCAATTAATAATCACCCGGGAAATTATTACTCGTTTTCCCTGCGATCAGTAATCTCGTTGTGGAGAAGAAAATTTTTTATCTAAATTAAAAAAAAAAAAAAAAAAAAAAACATAGCTAGAGTACATGACATGTTTTTGTTTGAATTCAAATCAGCAAAGACAATAACTTCACTTTTCACGGTGTAAAAAGCAGCAAGCTCAGCGCGGGTGATCAGCAATTGTTTTAGTTTTCCAATGAAACGTTGTCTTGTTTTCCTCCGGAACAGTGGCGCTGTCGCGTGATTGCGACGACTGAGGGAACTAATCCGTTTATGCGAGGATCAAAAGGATTCATCAGCTGTACAAATATTGTCCAGCCGGGGGCTCGTCGAGCTCCACTGCTCAAACTAGCTGATGTCCCGGCAAAAATGACGGATTATACATTGATGAACTTTTGTTTGGCACAGAAATATTTCTGTAAAATAAAACTTGTTTTCTGTGTTCCTCTTGATTACTAAAGGAACTTTACATCATCTACTTTGATGTTGAATTAGATTAGAAGGTAAAAAGTGGGAGACAAATGGTAATGATCTGCCAAATTTGGTTTTTAATGGCTTGTAAAAAAATCAAATAAAATACCCCCCCCCCCCCCCCCAAGCATTAGACTTGCGCACTCAGCGAATGAAATTTGATATTACCCCCCCCCCCTCCCCCAAATAACTCCATGAGATTAGGATGCAGGTATGCTGCCATGGGGGTGCTGTAAGCAAATACATGTTTATATTATTGTTGTTATTGTTTTATTATGTTTTATACCTTCCCAGTGCAGATACACATTAGTAATATACTAAATTGTTTCAAACTATGGTATTTTTAAAATTTTCCCACAAACCCCGTGGGAGTGAGTACGTTGGTTTGCTGCCACATGGGTGTTGTAAGAAAATTTAAGTTAACTCATACCTAATAAATACATACCAAATTTTATCAAGTTACACTAGTAAATACGAGATGGAGAGTTTTATTGATTTTCTATAAGAATTGCATGGAAAGCGTCTTTTCAACGTAATCTTTTAAAACAACAAAATTTTTTTGTTTTATAAATCTTTGTTAAATGGTTGTTGATAAACGCAAATAGCTATTTTGCTACTAAGCTGCAGAGTTTTTATGTTTTACTTTTTGTTGCAGGGGGTTCGGAAAGCAGGGCTTCCAGTGCCAAGGTAAGATCTGCTTTCCATCTTTTTAACATCCATAGACTTAGTGTTTGAAATAGTCTTTAAAATGTTAATCAATATAATACTTTCATATATTAAATGGACTTGTGATTTTTATAATCATTCAATTAAGCATTCAAGGCTTAAGGATAGAATGACTAGGTAAATGAGAGGTATCAAGGCCTATCTTTGGATCCGAATGTTGCCGGTTCGATCCTGAGAATTGTTAGCACTCGGAGCCTACGAACCCGCTATCTGACTCATCACACGTACCTATCGAACATATGCACCATAAAATACGCATTAGATAATCACGTATCAGATTGTGTCAGTGTCTCAAAGTTCCGCATCTTCTAAATATAATAGGCACCGGAAACTAAATGGCGGAGACTTAAAATTTAAATACAAATATGTTCGTTTTGAGGTTTCTTTTTAAATAGATAAAGATAATATTTTTATTTTGTATTTTTAATATTTTTATTTTGTATTTTTTCTGTAACCTAGTAAAGTTAGGGTATGCCGGGATGAGACAGAAATTGAGTACAGAAAAAAAATAACATCAAACTGAAATCTTTGTATTTAAACATAAGCACTTTAACCACTCAGCTATCCATCCAGTTTAAAATAATTTATGGAGAAATTAATTTAAGATAGATTAAATATTTATTGCGGTGGTAAATTTTATGAAACGAAGAGAAACTTGTAATAATAATAAGTTATAATGAATAACTTAAATATCAGGTTGGTTTATATTACAGACGTATCAATGACAACCCTATAAAGTTACTTTTCCATTGTGGTTTCAAAGTTCAAAAGGCCATGATTTTTCAAGGAAGACTGAGCTATGACAATGTTTGCACTGTTTTTATATTTTTACTTAATTTTATTATTATTTTTTTATCAAGGTTTTGTATTTTTTATGGTTACATCTTAATTAAAATTTAATATGCCTAAAATACCTTTTTTTGACATTTTAGTAACGTCCTCTCAGCATAACTTTTTCTTACTATGTGTTGTTGTAAACTAAAATATATTTTTTAATTACTATGAAAAAGTCATTGTATAATTGACGAGTAGTTGGAGGAGGATATAATATGAAACTTTTGAATTAGTTTTGTTTGGTAATCAAGAAGATTTATTCATTTTGTAATACACCGCTATAAATGTGTGATTTTTTACAGCACGATTTTTTATTTGTATCGCGTA
>JAQYXR010001762.1:0-25499 GCA_030545055.2 Neoaliturus tenellus | reverse complement strand
AATCCTCTATTTTGTTTACTATAAGGAATCATTTCGATTAAATCCGCTTGATATAAATCATTTATTCCTTTTATCACTGTATTTCTTCGTGGAAACTTTCTTCTTGCAGGTTTATGAAGCTCGTTGACAATTTCTTGCTTCAAGTTCTTCATATTGCAGGTTTGAATGTTTCATGTATCACATGTATAATAACAATGAATGTTGTCTTAAATATTAACATCATTTATATAGGTCAAGGTCATCCAAACTTGTGTAAAAAAATGGGGAATACGGCGTTGGACTTGCCGTGTTCCCCATTTTTTTACGGAAGGAAAAAGGAATAAGGTCGAAGTTGTAGAAGGACGAAGAATAGGTTAGTTGATAGGGTTAATAGAGTAGTGGCCAAAAGGGAGTGTGTGAATTTTGTCTTCCATAATGTGGCGTTTGTCATCCTTAGAAGAAAGTGCTTTTTTTACTTCTGTCACACTGAAAACTTGATGTTTTTCGCTTCGGATTGTGTTAAATTTGGCTTTCAAGGTAGTATCTTCAAATAAACACTTTTTGTATTGATCAAAATTAATGTGTTTTTTCAAATAATTTGTTTTCACACCCTTGGCCTTCTTTGTAGTTGATGGTTCTTGTTGTTCGCCTTTATACACATTGAAGGAATATAATTTCGACATTAGTGCAACAATTTCTTCCATTACTTGTCCATTACATTCATCTTTAAATTTGCCTAAAACTTTTTTATTATTTTCGTTGAAGTTTGGATGATTTTGTGGGTAGTCTGAAAAATCAAAGTCATTCCTGTGTACGAACGTTTTTAAATCTTCGTACATGTCTTGAGTCTTTATCCAATAGATAAAAGCGTCAGTATCCATGTATGCTACTCCTATATTGTCACGACCATAGTAGTCAACCATCTTGTTATAATGGAAATCGTACATATGGGTTTTTGAAATATCCAATATGCACATTCCTGCGTATAACGGGCGGTCCATAACAACTTTTGTTTTCTTCATGCTTACTGCCACAAGGTTTTCATTTATTATCATTGTTGATCCAAAATTCGGTTTCTGTACAAGTTTTTCCAATTTTGCAGGGTCTGAAACTAATTCTACAATTTTGTGTTTCCTCTTGTTCTCCAATGTTTTGCCAAATATAGCGTTGTTCATTAATTTAAAAAAGTCCTTTTGAAATGCTGATGTTGCTCTAGCTCTTCTTGCGGTGTTTCCATCGATGTAGGATTTTAGCCAGCATGATTGAGAAAATTGTAATACTCGGTGAATTTTTGTTATTTTCAGTCCTAACTCCAACGCTTGTTGTACAACCCAATAGTGCGCCACATAACGATTTTTGTTGTTTAATGTCATCATTAATTTGGGCCATCTTCCTGTCGGTGATACTTCAGTTTTAGCCAACAGTGGCAAGTCGTAATGATGATCGTGTAGTGTTTCAGGGTACTCAAAATCACAGTCAAAAATATATCCGGTGTCACCTTCTTTGGGAATATCCATAATATTTTCAATTGAATCTGGGTTTATCCATTTGAAGTCTCCGTGAGGTAGCGGTTTAGACATGGCCCAACCATACAAATTATTTGCATCAAAATAGCCAAGAAAAATTGAATCTTTTGTTTGGTCGTAGTTTGGCAAAAATTTATTATTTTCTTTCACATGACGAGTAACAGCTTGGGTTAAACCTCCGCGTACACCGGATTCAATCATTAACACCATATCGATATCCGTAAGCAGTTCAAGGTGACACTTGGTAGATTTCAACATAGCCTGCCAGGCCAAACCGGGAGAAGTAAAAGAATGTAGCGGGTCCAGTCCATAGGCGTCAAAACAGGTGTTGCGAAATTCTTCCATTATATCGCAAAGAAGCGTCACATCCAATTTCATATAAAAATCGGAATATTGTCCGAGATTTTGCATGTCCAATTCATTCCACACATTGCAGGCATGTTCGTAGTCTTCGATAGTGATTTCACTTCCAGTCAATTTACTGGTGAATGCTTCCCTCGGCGGTAGTCTTCTTTCTTCGTAACGTTCCGAGCTGTCGATGTAGTCGTAGGGGAAAACCCCTTTCCGTAGAACCAAATCCATCTTGTCCTGCGGGACAATTTTACTTGTTTCCCTTAGATCGTGTCTCCTTAGGTTATCGGTCAGTTTGCTAAGACTGGATGGCATAAATCTAAATGAATCAACAAATCGAAGTTTGATTTTTTTGTCAACAGTTTTTGAAAAACTAATAAATTTTTCTGTTGTTTCTGCCACACCTCTATTTTCCTATCGTCTCTACCCAATTCCGGAATGATGAAGTGTGAATCATAGCCACTAAGGTTGTGTAAAACTACAGGAATAAATTTGGGTAGTTGTAATTTACATTGCATCTGTTACAAGCCGCACCTCTATACTGTCCAGTTAAATGGTCATGGTCTCTAACTTTATAATTATCATCTGTAAATTGGTTTTTGCACAAATAACAAATTCTTGCCAAGTCATGTTGTTCCTCCTCTTCATAATCCAGTGGTATCATCGGCTCTTTAACACCATACATAGTTTGCACTTTAAGAGCGATTTCATATAATTTATCCACAAAAATTTTGCTGCGTTTTCACCTCTATATAATACAGGTAACGATGAAAGTCCATACTTTTGTAGTTGTTCTTCAGTCAAGGTGGATTTTAAAATCAAACAAAAACTATTTGCTTTATGCTCTTGATATTTCGTCCTTCTATCGATCTCTCCGTTCGCTATATCTTCTGGTATGAGTATAGATTCGAAATCTGCATACACCACTACTGGAACTCTGTACTGATGAGAAATTTTTTCAAATTTTACTATTGATCGGTTGGCAGAAGGCAAACAAACTTTTACTTCATAGTTGTTATCACACAATTTTTTATGTTCAGTCAACCACTCTGATCCTCCATGGGTCAAATCTTTCCAAATAAAACAAAAACATCTTTTACAAACTGTTATTGGTCCATTCCTTTTTGTCAACTGCTTTTGAACCAAACAAACAAAATTTTTAATGTAAACATAATGTGAAACTTCTCCTTGAGTAATTAACAAAAAATCTTTATGATCACGGCGTTCGGTCTTTGTCACTCTCAAGGGGTAAACATTATTGCTATCATCCAGTCCAAAAATATTTACACTTACAGCAGGATTTTGTTTTCAAATTTACAAACATCTTTAATATTTACTGGGTATGACAGTCCTTGAAAATTATATCTATTATTTACATTTTGATAGTACCTACCCACTCTACATGGATGCTGTTCTGGCAAAATATATTTACACAACATAGCATATCTAAAACATTCATTATCTACATTTTGCACATTTATACAGGATTTAGTAGCTTGAATTTTTTTGGGTAGAGCAATATAGCTGCTACCCCTCATGCCGTATCCGTGTTTTTGAACTCTTAAATCAAGTCCTTCAATTGAAGTTAACCACCATCCGGATCCTCTACGTTCATGTTCTTGTAATTTAGTAATCAATTCTTGCAAACAATCAGAAATGATATTATTTACATCGGATGCTAACATGAGAATGCGATTTTTTGTTACGAATCCTCTCAATGTGGTTTCTCCATCTGTGTTAGTAAACAACGCGTCCAAAACCAATCCAAATTTAATAAAGTTTAGTCTTGTCAATTCTTCTTCCAAAGTCTGTTCAATTAATAATTTTGCTTCGTTTAAAAAATTATCCAACTCGAGGCGTTCATTTTTAATTTTAAAATGTACTACCTTTTGACCAGGCAAAGCTGTAGTACGTAGAGGTCTTGTTCCATTTCCATCTGCTTCCTCTTCCATGTCCATTTCCGTGTCCGTGTCCGTGTCCGTGTCCGTATCCATTGCCGCTGTAGTTCTTCCTACTCCTGATGGTCCAGCACCTCCAAACTGGATAACGCTGGGCCTTCTCCGCTGCATCCGTTGTAGGTAAGTATCAAACTCGTCCAGCCTTCGATGGTGTTCGGCTAAAAATTGGTCAAGCGAGTCCAAGTCTCCCTCGCTGACTTGCACATCTGCCGTCTCCTCCACTTCGCGCAGTTCTTGATGGATTTGAAGAATCACTTCATCTGGGAAAAATTCCCCACAAATATGGCAAAGAAGCATTTTTAACACTTTTTACCATAAGCGCGTTTAGGATGTTTACTCAACGAAAGTTTATCCAATAATGAGAGGCTGTGTTGGCCAACCTTCTTTTATAACGGGTGGTGGGGGGTGACCTTGAAAAACTCCTTCTGCGCATGCGCAGAACAAAATGTAAAATACATAATTCTTCTGGCGCAGGGGCAGGGGCGGGGGCGGGGCTCACCACCGAGGGGGGGGGGGCACACTTCTCGTCCGGAGCCAAAAACTTTTTTGGTCAAGGTCAAAAAATTTCCGAAAAAAAAAATTCTCGGGGGAGGTTCACTTTTCGTCTGGAGCACAAAACTTTTGGTCAAGGTCAAAAAATTTTCGAAAAAAAAAAATCTCAGGGGGGGGGGTTCGCACTTTTTAAAAAAATAAGCCACACTTGGGGCATTTATGTTACCATCGCTGAAGCCTCCTAAGAGACCCAACTATAGACAACTCCAAACTTGTGTGTTACTTATACCTAACTGTTAAATTTCTAAAAGACCTTAATATATTTACTGTGTTAATAAGACCTGACTGTTAAAGATTTTGAAAGTTTTTATATATTTAGGTCAAGGTCACAAAAAAACTTTAAAAAAATTAAGCCCCACACCCCCCTATGGGGGTGTGGAGCACTTGGGTTGTCATCGCTGTAGCCTCCAAAGAGACCCAACTATGACAACAAGGCAACATCCAATGTCGTGTACCCTTCGCCACGCAAGACTTTTAAATATTTACTGCATTAGTGTAACAAATAACTAACAAAACATTTACATAATTTTGAGAGAGGTTGAGGACAGCCCTAGTGGCTTACACGTCCTCGGTCCAAGTGCAGAGGCCGCCGCAATTTGGCCACAGCTGTGGTCTGCATGCCAGCGTACAAACGGACCAAGTCCCACACCCAGCCGCAATAGTGCATGCCTGAGAGGACCCATGCTATCATTGGTATAAAATGATTTTACACGGGGGCCTACTCCCGTAACCTATCTTTAATATTAAAGTTTAGCAATGAAGTAAATGTTTACAATTCTTTTGTGGGTCAAGGCCACACGAACATTAAAAAAATTTCGGCCCCCGTACATCCATGGCGAACCACGAATGTTCGGGGGCCTTGGGGGCAAAAACACAAATAGCTAACAAAATTCATTTACATAATTTTGGTTTCCAGAAGGGAAACAGAGGTTGAGGACAGCCCTAGTGGCTTACACGTCCTCGGTCCGAGTGCAGAGGCCGCCGCAATTTGGCCACAGCTGTGGTCTGCATGCCAGCGTACAAACGGACCAAGTCCCACACCCAGCCGCAATAGTGCATGCCTGAGAGGACCCATGCTAATGTTGGTATAAAATAATTTTACACGGGGGCCTACTCCCGTCCCTATCGTTACAATTTACTTTGAGCTGTGAAAAATGCTCAAGGGGGAATGCTAAAACAAGCGTATACACTTTAGATAAATATAACACACTTACAACACAACATTGAGCTCAACGTAGTAAATGCTGGAACAAACTTATACACATAGGGTACAAGTAAAGACACTCAAGTATACAAGAATTCCCAACACCAGAACGCAAGCGCAATATCTTAAAACTAATACAAGTCTTAAATCTAATACAAGTCTTAAAACTAATACAAGTCTTAAAGTTACATTAGACTTCGCTAAACAGTGAAGGCGCCTTTCAGTGTTTAGTGATGCCCATGGCGGTCCGTCCCGATCGTTCACGTTTAACGCTCGGGAGCGGACTGCGAGCCGGCTGTGGCCGGGCCGCCTTATATCCCCACCGGTCATGGGGCGGGGGCGGGGGCGAGCCCCCAGGGGGGGGTTCACTTCTCGTGGGGGTGGGGGTTCACTTCTCGTCTGGAGCACAAAACTTTTGGTCAAGGTCAAAAATTTTCGAAAAAAAAATCTCGGGGGTTGGGGGGGGGTTCACTTCTCGGGGGGGGGGGGGGGGGTTCACTTCTCGTCTGGAGCACAAAACTTTTGGTCAAGGTCAAAAAATTTTCGAAAAAAAAATCTCGGGGGGGGGTTCACTTCTCGTCTGGAGCACAAAACTTTTGGTCAAGGTAAAAAAATTTTCGAAAAAAAAACCTTGGGGGGGGTTCACTTATCGTCTGGAGCACAAAACTTTTGGTCAAGGTCAAAAAATTTTCGAAAAAAAAATCTCGGGGGGGGGGGGCTCCTTTACCCCGAGGGGGGGGGTTCACCGACTACACTTCTACTCTAAGTCTGGTTCAAGGTCACCCACTACACTTATACTCTAAGTATTGGCAGTACCCCCACCATAGTCGAGTCCCTATGCTACGCGACGGTGCTCAGCCAGTGTGTCTCTGGCTTGCATGCGGTGAGCATCGCTGTTCTCCAACTCTGTACATGTAAGTATTTTACAAGTTTTTCACTCTTTTACTTTGGACAAACATGGCTTAAATATTTCTGTGTTTTACTACACTTTAACTCTGGCATAATCAACTTGTAGTCTTTCAGTGTTTTGACTCAAGATCATCACACTTTAACTCTGGCAAATACACATTAAACAGTTGTACTAAGAGAAGATTTTTCTAAGTGTTGACTCAAATCTGAAATTTTTTGAATACATTTTTAAAGACAATCCTAAGTCCCAAGTTTACAGTCAACCTCATGGTCATCACACTTTAACTCTGGGACGATATCGACTTGTAGTATTCCAGAGTTTTGACTCAAAGTCACCACACTTTAACTCTGGAACAACATAATATTGTCATACCAAGAAAGTTTTAACTCTTATGCTCGAGGTCACCACACTTTGACTCTGGGACGGCATCGACTTGTAGTATTTCTGTGTTTTGACTCAAGATCATCACACTTTAACATATACATTTAAGGTAGCACCAAAACAGTGCTACCTGACTTGTCGTTTTTAACTTTCACAATTTTTTTAATCGTCACAATTTCCCCCACCACTTCCCATATGCCGAGAGTACGCAAGGTCTGAGAGTCAGTCGCTCGCCGACTGTCATGGGGTGCGCATCTGTATCATGCACTCCACTGTGCGGTTTTAAATTAAAGTTTTTATTTTAACCAGTTCAAGGTCAACACACTTAAACTATGGAAACAACATCAAATTGTTGTACAAAGAGTAATTTTTCTAAGTGTTGGCTCAAACATGGAGGTACTTTGGATAAATCTTTGAAACAGTCTCAAGGTTATCACACTTTAACTCTGGGACGATATCGACTTGTAGTATTTTAGTGTTTTGACTCAAGGTCACCACACTTAAACTCTGGCAAATACACATTAAACAGTTTTACTAGTAAATTTTTCTAAGTGTTAACTCAAATCTGAAGATTCTTTGGATACATCTTTAAAGACAATCCTAAGTCCCGAGTTTACAGTCAACCTCAAGGTCATAACACTTTAACATGTACATTTAAGGTAGCACCAAAACGGTGCCCCCTTGTTTGAGATTTAAAAGTTTCCCAAGATCATCACAATTTCCCCCACCACTTCCCATATACCTAGAGTACACAGAACCGGACAGTCAGTCGCTCGGTGACTGTCGTAGGGTGTGCATCGGTGTCGGCACTCTGTTGTTCGGTTTTCAAAGGTCACATTCATGGCAAATTGGGAGACCTGGCTCGGTTGAATGACCTCTGAGGAGTGACACATGATGGTTTAGGCATAGTCACGTCGCAAACTCGAGCTTGACTTGGCACTTTTGCTGTTTCTAGTCGCATATTCGCTCCAAGTCATCAAGGTCACGAGGACTCTGACTGAAACTCGGAGCGTAGTGTGAGAAACGGCAAAAGTGTCAAAAAATTTTAAGTTTCGGCGTGACCTTGACCTTCATGGTGACGATGACGTCATATTGATGATGTAATGGGTGGTGACGTCATCAGCACGTCATTTCTGTGACGTCATGGGTGTGACGTCATAGTGATGACGTCATTGACGGTGACGTCATCGATGATGCAATCGATGACGTCATCGGTGACGTCATCGGTGATGACGTCATCATGACTCAGCACATTCCTCAGGGGTCATTGAACTGGCCCAGGTCTCTCAATTTCCCACTACTCGTCCATTAGCTAATGGTGTTGTTCGGTACCTAAACAAAATAGCATTTAGTGCTTGATATAGGGGACACCTGTCTTTTTCAATTGCTTTTAACTCTTGTTTAATGGTCTGAACATAACGTTCAGCTTGTCCGTTTGTACTTGGGTGTCCAGGAGCAATTAAAGGTTGCTTTATGCCATTACGACTGCAGAAATTCTTGAACTCTGTTGATGTGAAAACTTAAGCATTATCGCTGACCAGAATTTTAGGCAGCCCATTTCTAGAAAATACTTCATTTAAGATTTCGATTGTAGAGCTTGAGCTTGAGGATGAACTCTTCATCTTCATTTCTGGCCATTTTGACTTTGCATCAACTAAAATGAAAAAGTGTTGTCCTCTAAAAGGCCCTGCATAATCTAATTGGACTCGCTGCCAGATCTCCTTTGGTTCATCCCAAGCATGTAAGGGGGCTTTTACTGGATTCAATATCAGGTCACAACATGCCTTGCAACTTCTCACTGTATTTTCTATGTCACTGTCAATATTTTTCCAATAACAGTACCGGCGAGCAAGAGCTTTCATCCTCACGATTCCAATATGTGTTTCGTGAAGTTGTGACAGTATTTGTGGTTGGAGCTGTGGGGGAATAACAACCCTTTCGCCGATGAATATTGCTTCTCTGTGAAGGTGAAATTCTGCACTCCGATCTTTGCCCGTCAATAAGTCACTCTTTAGTTTAGAAAGACGAGGATATCTATCTGTTTCCCTTACAATTATGTCTTGAGTGACTGTATTATCAGAAATGGCATTTATTGTTTGTTAATTCATGTCCGTCTGGTCATCAGTTTGTGAAAAAGTAGTTGTCAAGAGAGCTCTAGAAAGGTAATCAGCATTTCCATGATTTTCAGATCTCCTGTGTTCTACTTTATAATCAAATCCAGAGAGAAACGTAGCATAGCGAAGTAGACGCGAAGCTGTTGTTACAGGTAAAGCTTTTGCTTGGACTAAAAATTGATTTGAGTGGCTTGTTATCAACAACACACTTAGTATGAACTTTCTTCCAAACAAATATTTAATAGAACTTGTTGAAAGACCAAAAGACTGCTGTAGCTTCTTTATCAAGTTGCAAAAAAGCTTTTTCTGCTGTTGTTAGTGCTCTAGAAATGAATGAAATAGAATGTTCAGTTCCCTGGATAGTATGAGACAGTACTCCTGAAAGTCCCACAGGGCTGGAGTCTGTTGCAAAAGTTAAAGGTTGTTTTTGATCATAGGGAACAATAACACGATCACTTGTAATTTCGTGCTTTATCGTCTGGAAGGCCAATTCGCTGTGTTTTGTCTAATGAAATCTTCTGTTTTTACCTAGAAGTTGGTTCAATGTTTGATTTATTGCAGCCGCATTAGGTATGAATTTGAAATAATATGTTGTAAGACCAAGGAAACTCCGAATTTCGTCAACATTAGTTGGTCGAGGAGCCTCTTGAATAGCCCTCACCTTGTCAGGACATTTCTTTAGGCCTTCAGCACTTATAACGTGTCCTAGATACCTGATCTCTTGTTTGAAGAACTGGCACTTTTCAATATTAAGGTGAAGATTTAAACTACCCATCCGCTCTAGACATAATTTCAATCTTTCCCTGCATTCTTCAACAGTTGAACCTTGTATGATTATGTCATAAAAATATGCAGCTGTCCCTTCAATGTCACAGATTACTTCATCCATGAATTTTTTAAATTAATTTGGGTTATTTTTAACACCAAAGGCAAGCCTATTTATCTTATACGTATCCTTATGGGAAGAAAACATCTGTAGTCTCTTACTGTCATCATCTACTTCAAGGTGTAGGTATGCTTTGTATATATATAAAGTACAAAAATACTTCCCTCCTTTCATCTTGTTGAAGATGTCCTCAATCCTAGGGATTGGGTACCTGGCATCAGATAATTGGGGGTTAAGAGTTAACTTGAAATCAATACATAGCCTGAGACAACTGTTTGATTTTTTCACAACAACGAGAGGTGATCCCCATTCTGAGTGTTGAACCTTTGTAATTACACCTTGTTTTTCTAAAGTATCAAGTTCAATCTCAACTTTCTCCCTGAGTGCTTATGGCACAGGGCGAGCTTTACAAAACACAGGCTTGATAGATTCTTTTGTTTTTAATGTACATTGATAACTTTGAATGACTTCCCTATAGGGAAATTCTCTTTTGGAAATATGACCCATTACAAGCATCCGGGCTGTAGTGATGCTGATTATTTCCCATCAATCAATAGGCAAAATTAAATTTAATTAAATTTAAAATATTATTCTAAAAATTAATATCTATAGGTAATTTACAACCTAAAAACATAATAATAAACTTATTCCTAAATAATCAATAGGTTCATAATAGTCTTTAACAATATAATCATAAATGTTAGACACTCTTTCGTCCTTGTCTGTTTTATACTCGGTGAGACGCCCAAACTAAAAAAATATGACAAGCGAGACAAAAGGCGTGGAAGGAGACATCGGAGGAAGGAGAAAGTTCAAGGAAGGAAGAGTAGAATTAAATACCAAACAAAAAAGATTTAAGAATAAAAAATCCAATGTGAAAAAATGTAGAGATGAAGAAAGAAGAAGGAATAAAAAAGAAAAAAGAAAAAAGAAAAAAAGAAAAACAGTGAAAAAATAATCGTAAGGACTGGAATAAAGTTATTAGAGTGGAAAAATCCGTAATTGTGAACTTTTAAATGTGAAACATATAAAAAGACTTTTATTTTTCATGCAATGTAAATTCCCATACAATGTAAATTATTGTCAGCGGATTAAAAATTTATTATTATTATTTTTGGTCAGTGTGGACGCAGGTTAAAAAAAAAAACAAAAAAACAAACTAAAACATATGAACATTTTACTTTGTTCTGCAAAGACATGGAGCACGCTAAAATTACCGAAATTAAATAAAATTGAAATTAAATAAAACTAAAAAATATCAACTAATTTTCGGCTTTTTAGTATGTTATCGATGCACACCGAAGACGGAGCTTCCAAATCATCATCCAGATTAGTATTGGCTCATCACTCCATAACCTCTAGAGTAAAAGTGATCACCATAACTCATCTCCAAGGTTGACCGGGTGGTGGATCGCCTTAATTTAAACTGAAGCACGGATCACGCCTGATCACGATCTGGGGTCGTGATCGGATCACAGCAGATCATGTGCGGCCGATCAGTGAGCCAGAAGCTCGGCGTGTGTGGGTAATTTACGCCTACCAGCGCAGTTGAGGTTATGTTTGGCCACGCGACCGGTCACGAGAGTGAAGTCACGAGCGCTCCCAGCGGACGAGGGCGGAACTGATGTTAGTGTTTATTGATACCCTAGTGGTGGAGTTGTTAAGTGGAAAAGAGAAAAGTAATGTACATTTGGTTAATAGAGGGCTAAATTGGACTTTGCTGAAACTACCTGAATACCTTTTTCATTGTTTACAAGAATACTGGACGGTGAGAAACAATATCTAGTGTTCGTGTAAAACACTGTGGATAAAGAAACGGTGCTGCACTTCAGCAGTGAGACCCAAGACTCAGATAGATGATGGTTAGGTAGGAGATTTGACCGCGGAAAGTAGGCTTTTAATTCAAACATGCTAATCATTGGTTACATTCATAGCCTGAGCGCCCTGTAGTTTCAGCGGCTGCCAGAGGCTGTCAGTATCAGGGGTCTCGCGGGCCAAAAACTCATCGTGCAGCGTTTCACCTGCTCCAATTTTAGAGCCATATTGTAGGTCCGGTAAAAGTGGGAGTGATTTAAAACGAAACATAACGCCTGAGGCTATTTAATGTAGATTTTTTTTAACTCGTTTCAAGCTATAATGTATCAAATTCGATCAAACTTTGATAAATTTTGATCCATTATATCTTCATATAGATTCCAAATATAAAAAAAATACATTAAATAGCTAAAGTCTTTATCTTTAGTTTAAAACCCTTCCCTTTTTATATCGGACTTCAAATAAACTTGGAAAACCAGGTGAAGCTTTGCATGACGTTCTTATTTATTTATTTCAACGATACAACACCAATTTTAAATGAATGACAAACAAGAAACAAGCAAAAAACAATTGAGTCCAGTAGTAAAAATTAACAATGGCGCACTAATTATTTCAATAGTAGTGACAACAATAACAAAATCAACAATAATAACTATAAAATAAATCATTACAGTAACATATAATTATGAATTACAACAAGATCAACAATAGGTTCTGAGAGCGGCTCTTTACCCCCTTTTAATTGACATTTCTTAGGAAGTGAAACTATAAGTTCAAGAAATTAATATAATAATTGGAGGTGTTTTTTTAAGAAATATGTTATGTGCCTTGAAATTATATTGGGATAAAAGAAGAATTGGGAAATGTCATGAGATTATGAAAGAGAAATTAGTTATGATCATTTAAAGTTAAAATAAGCAACAAATTTAAGTACTTATTCGTAAAATACTTTATAGTGGACATTATAAAATTATAGCTAGGTCAGAAAATAGATGTTTGCCTGCAAAACACTCTTGAGCCGTTCTGTTGTAATCTCTAGCCGTCAAGAGTTGACAACTTAAGCCTTAAATCCAATGGAAACCAGTCCTACCATACTTGTCAAGTCTTATGAATAGGAAAATGTTTTACGTAGGTTAGTTATATTAGCAATTGTTGTTAAGCCACATTTTTTGAAACAACATTCATAGAAAAATGAACAGTTTATGTCAAACAGTGTTATCGGTTGTCCTACATAAATCTTATAAAATCAGCAACTATAGAATAGCAAAAATATACATTATTGTAATTAAATCATATACTGAGATATAACACTACCAAGTCATATTTTTGGATGCGGCTCACATCACTTTAAATTAATTAAATGCTTTCTTTCAAATCACTATCGTGATTCATCTTCAGGCAAAATGATAACTATTTTATACAGTCAGTTTAAATACAAACTTAATTTTTACTTTTACAAGTTGTTTATATAAGCCTAACTAAAAAATTGTCTGTTATTAACTAACTGAACGTTTGTTCGTGCACGATTGTTTACGCACGTTGTGCGTTTACGGTGTTAGTGCACATTTGTTTGTGCACTTCAAAATTTGTTCATAATTATCGGAGATAACTGGTGATCAGAAAAAGAGAATTTCTATACAAAAGAGTTTCAATTCATTTCAGTGATGAGTAGCCAAAAATAAATTACTCATACCGTCATTAATACACTAGTGAACAATCTGTTCCGTTATTCTGTTTGATTTTAGTATTGTTATTATATTAAATTCATGCAAACTGATTAAAAAGTATTGATGAATTAATTAAACTTATTTAATAGTAAAAGAATCCAGATATTCAAGATATTTCCAAGTAAAATTTTAATACTCCTACAAGGATATAGAACCATGAACTATTAAAAACTATGTAATATTTTACACACGAATATATACCTCAATGGAAACTTCTTTATAACACAATTTACTATCCCCCACACCATATAGACCATTCACATCCTTGAAAGAAACGACTCACCATCACAACCATAAACTTTGAATCCACATAAAAATTGATACACGCTTTCCATTGCGGTGTAAGGTGGTTAGGCAACCCCGTGAACAATAGAAGACGAAGAGCAAGGACGTTGTAACACTGAGATGGTGAGAGATAACACATCCCATTGTTGAACAGCTGAGCGGAACAGCTGATCGTCAGAACAGCTGACCGCTGGTGGAGGCAATACCAGCTGATGTCTGTCACTTCGTCGGGACCGTCTCAGCCTTCGCACTCATTATGTCTTTAAATTAATAGCTTCGCATCCTCCCAAGGCTGTTCTACTTTGGCGAGGACATACGAACCTGCGAGTTAAAACCGCATTATCGATATGTGTGGGAAGATGTACTGTGAGAGATGGGCCACTAAAGGTGTAGTAACTCTGGAGGTCGTTTGGTGACGGGATGATCCCTGTGGACCCTTGCTATCTCAAACCTCTATCATCTTATTTTCAATCCCTCAGAAAAGTCTTTTCCTCTATAACTCGAAACTCAGTTACAGAGTAGAATTCAAATTCGCCTTTTACCTTTATGTCTTGAAGTTTTCGCTACGGACCACTTTAAGTGGAAACTCCGGCGAGCAGGTTGAAATGAGTGTAGAACACGTCCGGTACAACATTTATCACCTGTCACAATGTTGTACTATACGTTAACCTGTTTCACTCGTAAAAAAACCTCTGTAACTCCTATGTTATTCTTAACATAACTCGAAGAAAAATCGTAGTCCTATGAATTTGGAGTTAGCTAGGAGTAAGAGTCGACTGTATTTAAAGAGGATGTATTAGAGTTTTACTCCTGTTGTGAGTTAGCGATGACAATAGCCAACTTAGTAATACATCGTAAAATCAACAATAATTTCCCGAAGAGTAAAACAACGGGGGCCCTAAAATGTTTACATAGGAGATTTTAATTACAAATAATAGTTAAAAAATTGATTTTAATTTGTATTTTTTTTGTAATGTTAATATTTTTTTATTTCACCTAATAAGTAGATGTAACCGAGATCTCCTTATTTATTACAGTGAATAACACTCTACAAGAAATTAAGCGCATTTCATGGAAGACTGATTCAGTAGAAATAACCTTTGCAGAGAATTGTTTAAGGGAGTTCTATTTTGAGGGCTCTCCTCATAATGTGATTTTTATCAGTTCTATCATGAACTGATGATAGATATTATTGATATTATATGATGGTTTGAAATTGAGACAGCTGGTTTTAATAATTAAGGGGGCACTCCACCTAAAAATTTTTTTTCTGAAATCCTACATTTATTAAGTTAATTTTTTATTGCAAGGGTACCTCATAGGCTAAAATGAAATATTAGTATGTTTACCCCCCCTCCCACCCCCCTCCCCCCTTTTTGGGGGGTGGTTTTTGAGAAAAAACAGATGTTCACGGGAAGGGACATATCTTGAGTTAGGCATAAGATAACTTAGTATTCCTTTTTTTATTTTGAAAAACACATGTATATGTACAATCTGTAGTATGGATATGTCAGTGCACTAAATATTTCTTTAAAAGTTTTGTAAACAAAAAAAAATCATAAAAAATTATAAAAATTATTATTTTTACTATCACAATAAATTTATTTTCAAATATTTGGCATATTCCATACTACAGATTACAGAATTGAATGTCATCTTTAAAATAAAAAAAAATTATTGGATTATGTCACTTAGAACTTGAGTTATGTCCCTTCCCGTAACTTAAAACATGGAAAATTGTAACTTTCGGAAATCTCCATGGAAATAGTAAAGTACATATATATAATATATACATACATATATAAGTATATATATGTGTATATATAATTTATATACACAATATATATAAGTATATATATACATATATGTATATATATACTTATACAATATATATAAGTATATTAATAAGAAAAACATTTTAAACAAGTACCCTTTTTTTAAACATTTTATTTTTGACTTACTAGTTTCGACCTATAAGGCCATCTTCAGAGTCACCTAACCTCACAATATTTTCTAGTTTTTCAATAATAAACATATGTTAAAATATATATAATACATAAAATGAATTATATAAAGTTATAAATAGAATAACCTACTAATTTTGACTATATTATAAATAAAATTATTTTAAGTTGTTTTTTAATTCATTGATTTTTTCAAAGAGTGGATGTTCATGTCGTATTTGCATCGTATTTAAAATATTATCCGGGTCTTTCTTGTAATCTAAATATATGTGCATTTCTTCTTTTACATTTAGTTTTTCTAGGCTCTTTTCAAATTCTAGGATTGATAAGTTTTCTTCTAAGCTTTTATATTCATGCCCTGTATTTATTAGATGTTCTGCATAGTTTGATCGCATACTGGTGTTATTTTTTGATCTAAGGGCTTGCAAATGTTCTTTAAATCTTACTCTAAAGTTTCTTCGTGTTTGGCCGATGTAGTATTTATTACATTCATTGCAATTGATCTTGTAAATGCCAGATTTACTATATTTATCTTTCATGGCGTTTTCTTTATTCTTTTGAACTTTAGCACAAATAAGGTTGAAAGCATTATTTTTCGTTCTGTATCCTATTTTAATGTTGGAATTTTTGAAGGTCTTTCTTACGGCTTTTTCCATCTTAGAATTATATGGTATGCACATATACTTCATATCTTCATTTTTTGATGTTTGGTTTTCTTTTTGTTTCTTTATCTTCCGGTTTATCATTCTTTCTATAGTTTTCTGTTTATATCCATTCTTCACTGCTAAATACTTTATTAATTCTTTTTCTTTCTTAAAGTTGAAGCTGTTTAGTGGTACGTTTATCAGTCTATGGATTAAATAGTGAAATACAGCCTTTTTTTGATGCCATGGATGGTTTGAGTTTGAAGGGATTATAATGTCCGTAGTAGTTGGCTTCCTATATATGTCAAAAGAATGTTTGCTTGTTACATTTGAGATCTTAATGTCCAGGAAATTTATGGAGTTTTCTTCTAACTCTTCAGTAAACTTTATAGACTTGTGTATTCCGTTGATATATATTAATAAGTTCTTCGCTTCTTCATACGTACCATCAAACAAGCATAAAATATCGTCCACATACCTATACCAATATTTTATTTTGTTTAGAAATGGATTTGTGGCATTCATTATTTTTGTTACTTCCATGTCGTGCATAAAAATGTCAGCAAGTAATCCTGATAATGGAGAGCCCATTGGTAAACCATCTTCTTGGATATAGAAATCATTATTGTAACTAAAATAATTCTGTTTCAGCGTTATTTCTGTTAGTTTCATTATGTCTCCATTTTCATTTTTTGATATGATGTTACTATTTGTTAAATCCCTTTTTAGAATCGATAAAGTTTCTTTTATAGGGATGTTTGAGTACATGTTATTCACATCAAAAGATATGAGCAACGCATTGAGAGGGATGTCTACATCTTTTATTTTATTTATTAAATCATATGTATTCTTAATACTATATTCAGTTTCCCATTCTATGCTTTCTTTTATCTTGTTATTTAGGTATTTTGACAGCTTATAGGTAGGGGAATTGATAAAATTTACAATGGGACGAATCGGGATATCTTGTTTATGAGTTTTGGGTTGGCCACGTAACTTCGGACTATTTGAGTTGATAGTTTTTAGTTGTTTCTTTACTTGTGGACTTAAGGATTTACATTTTGAAATTGCTTGGTTAGTTATTTTTGCAAAGTTTTCAGTTGGGTCTTTATTTAAAACTTTAAATCTATTATTTTTTATAAATGTTTCAACTTTGTTGTTATATTCGTTCTTATCTATTACAACTACCGCATTACTTTTGTCAGCCTTGGTTATTATTGAATTATTTTCTTTTAGTTTCTTTGCAATGGAATTTAAAACTTTCATATCTTTATTTGTCCTATTTATTGTTTCTTTCTTACTTGATGATAAGTCAACTTTATTTAATTCATGGGTAAAATTATATCTAATTGGATCTTGCATGTTGATCTCTGTTTTCTTGATTGCCACCTCTATGTTAATTAAATCTTTTTCAATTTCATTTTGTTTGTGGTCCAAGTTCATATTATATTTTATTGATTTTTCTAGGAAAGATGTTTCTTCATTAGAAAAATTTATAGAGGTAAAATTTTGAATTGCAGGAATAAAGTTTTCTTTCATTGAGTTATCATTCTCTTTTGTTAAACTCCTTTGGGACGAAATTAGTGCAGTTATTTTCTTCTTATGAGTATCTTTTTTACTCTTTATAGTTGGTTCTATCCACTCTGATGTCATTTGTTCTATTTCTTCTATACTTTCATTGTGCAATTTTGATTTTAAGTCTTCAAATATAAGTTTCTTGGATTCAATTACACTATTTAATTTTGAATATAAAAAATTAATCTCTTCTTTGATCCATATCTTTTTTGCAGTTTTTATTGTTTTCATAGCTGCTTGAGATTTCACTTTTGTATCAATCTGCACATAATTAGGTGTTATGTTTTCAAACAGGCAAGTTTTATTAAATTTGATATCTTCTTTAATTTTCAATATCTTTAATGTGAGGTATTTATAAGAATTAATCAGTTTTTGGTTGTTAGCCATATTCAAATTAGTTTCTTTGTATGTTAGGGCTACTATTAATATTAATAAGAAAAACATTTTAAACAAGTACCCTTTTTTTAAACATTTTATTTTTGACTTACTAGTTTCGACCTATAAGGCCATCTTCAGAGTCACCTAACCTCACAATATTTTCTAGTTTTTCAATAATAAACATATGTTAAAATAAATATAATACATAAAATGAATTATATAAAGTTATAAATAGAATAACCTACTAATTTTGACTATATTATAAATAAAATTATTTTAAGTTGTTTTTTAATTCATTGATTTTTTCAAAGAGTGGATGTTCATGTCGTATTTGCATCGTATTTAAAATATTATCCGAGTCTTTCTTGTAATCTAAATATAAGTGCATTTCTTCTTTTACATTTAGTTTTTCTAGGCTCTTTTCAAATTCTAGGATTGATAAGTTTTCTTCTAAGCTTTTATATTCATGCCCTGTATTTATTAGATGTTCTGCATAGTTTGATCGCATACTGGTGTTATTTTTTGATCTAAGGGCTTGCAAATGTTCTTTAAATCTTACTCTAAAGTTTCTTCGTGTTTGGCCGATGTAGTATTTATTACATTCATTGCAATTGATCTTGTAAATGCCAGATTTACTATATTTATCTTTCATGGCGTTTTCTTTATTCTTTTGAACTTTAGCACAAATAAGGTTGAAAGCATTATTTTTCGTTCTGTATCCTATTTTAATGTTGGAATTTTTGAAGGTCTTTCTTACGGCTTTTTCCATCTTAGAATTATATGGCATGCACATATACTTCACATCTTCATTTTTTGATGTTTGGTTTTCTTTTTGTTTCTTTATCTTCCGGTTTATCATTCTTTCTATAGTTTTCTGTTTATATCCATTCTTCACTGCTAAATACTTTATTAATTCTTTTTCTTTCTTAAAGTTGAAGCTGTTTAGTGGTACGTTTATCAGTCTATGGATTAAATAGTGAAATACAGCCATTTTTTGATGCCATGGATGGTTTGAGTTTGAAGGGATTATAATGTCCGTAGTAGTTGGCTTCCTATATATGTCAAAAGAATGTTTGCTTGTTACATTTGAGATCTTAATGTCCAGGAAATTTATGGAGTTTTCTTCTATCTCTTCAGTAAACTTTATAGACTTGTGTATTCCGTTGATATATATTAATAAGTTCTTCGCTTCTTCATACGTACCATCAAACAAGCATAAAATATCGTCCACATACCTATACCAATATTTTATTTTGTTTAGAAATGGATTTGTGGCATTCATTATTTTTGTTACTTCCATGTCGTGCATAAAAATGTCAGCAAGTAATCCTGATAATGGAGAGCCCATTGGTAAACCATCTTCTTGGATATAGAAATCATTATTGTAACTAAAATAATTCTGTTTCAGCGTTATTTCTGTTAGTTTCATTATGTCTCCATTTTCATTTTTTGATATGATGTTACTATTTGTTAAATCCCTTTTTAGAATCGATTAAGTTTCTTTTATAGGGATGTTTGAGTACATGTTATTCACATCAAAAGATATGAGCAACGCATTGAGAGGGATGTCTACATCTTTTATTTTATTTATTAAATCATATGTATTCTTAATACTATATTCAGTTTCCCATTCTATGCTTTCTTTTATCTTGTTATTTAGGTATTTTGACAGCTTATAGGTAGGGGAATTGATAAAATTTACAATGGGACGAATCGGGATATCTTGTTTATGAGTTTTGGGTTGGCCACGTAACTTCGGACTATTTGAGTTGATAGTTTTTAGTTGTTTCTTTACTTGTGGACTTAAGGATTTACATTTTGAAATTGCTTGGTTAGTTATTTTTGCAAAGTTTTCAGTTGGGTCTTTATTTAAAACTTTAAATCTATTATTTTTTATAAATGTTTCAACTTTGTTGTTATATTCGTTCTTATCTATTACAACTACCGCATTACTTTTGTCAGCCTTGGTTATTATTGAATTATTTTCTTTTAGTTTCTTTGCAATGGAATTTAAAACTTTCATATCTTTATTTGTCCTATTTATTGTTTCTTTCTTACTTGATGATAAGTCAACTTTATTTAATTCATGGGTAAAATTATATCTAATTGGATCTTGCATGTTGATCTCTGTTTTCTTGATTGCCACCTCTATGTTAATTAAATCTTTTTCAATTTCATTTTGTTTGTGGTCCAAGTTCATATTATATTTTATTGATTTTTCTAGGAAAGATGTTTCTTCATTAGAAAAATTTATAGAGGTAAAATTTTGAATTGCAGGAATAAAGTTTTCTTTCATTGAGTTATCATTCTCTTTTGTTAAACTCCTTTGGGACGAAATTAGTGCAGTTATTTTCTTCTTATGAGTATCATTTTTACTCTTTATAATTGGTTCTATCCACTCTGATGTCATTTGTTCTATTTCTTCTATACTTTCATTGTGCAATTTTGATTTTAAGTCTTCAAATATAAGTTTCTTGGATTCAATTACACTATTTAATTTTGAATATAAAAAATTAATCTCTTCTTTGATCCATATCTTTTTTGCAGTTTTTATTGTTTTCATAGCTGCTTGAGATTTCACTTTTGTATCAATCTGCACATAATTAGGTGTTATGTTTTCAAACAGGCAAGTTTTATTAAATTTGATATCTTCTTTAATTTTCAATATCTTTAATGTGAGGTATTTATAAGAATTAATCAGTTTTTGGTTGTTAGCCATATTCAAATTAGTTTCTTTGTATGTTAGGGCTACTATTAATATTATAAAGAAAAACATTTTAAACAAGTACCACTTTTTTTAAACATTTTATTTTTGACTTACTAGTTTCGACCTATAAGGCCATCTTCAGAGTCACCTAACCTCACAATATTTTCTAGTTTTTCAATAATAAACATATGTTAAAATAAATATAATACATAAAATGAATTATATAAAGTTATAAATAGAATAACCTACTAATTTTGACTATATTATAAATAAAATTATTTTAAGTTGTTTTTTAATTCATTGATTTTTTCAAAGAGTGGATGTTCATGTCGTATTTGCATCGTATTTAAAATATTATCCGGGTCTTTCTTGTAATCTAAATATATGTGCATTTCTTCTTTTACATTTAGTTTTTCTAGGCTCTTTTCAAATTCTAGGATTGATAAGTTTTCTTCTAAGCTTTTATATTCATGCCCTGTATTTATTAGATGTTCTGCATAGTTTGATCGCATACTGGTGTTATTTTTTGATCTAAGGGCTTGCAAATGTTCTTTAAATCTTACTCTAAAGTTTCTTCGTGTTTGGCCGATGTAGTATTTATTACATTCATTGCAATTGATCTTGTAAATGCCAGATTTACTATATTTATCTTTCATGGCGTTTTCTTTATTCTTTTGAACTTTAGCACAAATAAGGTTGAAAGCATTATTTTTCGTTCTGTATCCTATTTTAATGTTGGAATTTTTGAAGGTCTTTCTTACGGCTTTTTCCATCTTAGAATTATATGGCATGCACATAATACTTCATATCTTCATTTTTTGATGTTTGGTTTTCTTTTTGTTTCTTTATCTTCCGGTTTATCATTCTTTCTATAGTTTTCTGTTTATATCCATTCTTCACTGCTAAATACTTTATTAATTCTTTTTCTTTCTTAAAGTTGAAGCTGTTTAGTGGTACGTTTATCAGTCTATGGATTAAATAGTGAAATACAGCCATTTTTTTATGCCATGGATGGTTTGAGTTTGAAGGGATTATAATGTCCGTAGTAGTTGGCTTCCTATATAATGTCAAAAGAATGTTTGCTTGTTACATTTGAGATCTTAATGTCCAGGAAATTTATGGAGTTTTCTTCTATCTCTTCAGTAAACTTTATAGACTTGTGTATTCCGTTGATATATATTAATAAGTTCTTCGCTTCTTCATACGTACCATCAAACAAGCATAAAATATCGTCCACATACCTATACCAATATTTTATTTTGTTTAGAAATGGATTTGTGGCATTCATTATTTTTGTTACTTCCATGTCGTGCATAAAAATGTCAGCAAGTAATCCTGATAATGGAGAGCCCATTGGTAAACCATCTTCTTGGATATAGAAATCATTATTGTAACTAAAATAATTCTGTTTCAGCGTTATTTCTGTTAGTTTCATTATGTCTCCATTTTCATTTTTTGATATGATGTTACTATTTGTTAAATCCCATTTTAGAATCGATAAAGTTTCTTTTATAGGGATGTTTGAGTACATGTTATTCACATCAAAAGATATGAGCAACGCATTGAGAGGGATGTCTACATCTTTTATTTTATTTATTAAATCATATGTATTCTTAATACTATATTCAGTTTCCCATTCTATGCTTTCTTTTATCTTGTTATTTAGGTATTTTGACAGCTTATAGGTAGGGGAATTGATAAAATTTACAATGGGACGAATCGGGATAATCTTGTTTATGAGTTTTGCGGTTGGCCACGTAACTTCGGACTATTTGAGTTGATAGTTTTTAGTTGTTTCTTTACTTGTGGACTTAAGGATTTACATTTTGAAATTGCTTGGTTAGTTATTTTTGCAAAGTTTTCAGTTGGGTCTTTATTTAAAACTTTAAATCTATTATTTTTTATAAATGTTTCAACTTTGTTGTTATATTCGTTCTTATCTATTACAACTACCGCATTACTTTTGTCAGCCTTGGTTATTATTGAATTATTTTCTTTTAGTTTCTTTGCAATGGAATTTAAAACTTTCATATCTTTATTTGTCCTATTTATTGTTTCTTTCTTACTTGATGATAAGTCAACTTTATTTAATTCATGGGTAAAATTATATCTAATTGGATCTTGCATGTTGATCTCTGTTTTCTTGATTGCCACCTCTATGTTAATTAAATCTTTTTCAATTTCATTTTGTTTGTGGTCCAAGTTCATATTATATTTTATTGATTTTTCTAGGAAAGATGTTTCTTCATTAGAAAAATTTATAGAGGTAAAATTTTGAATTGCAGGAATAAAGTTTTCTTTCATTGAGTTATCATTCTCTTTTGTTAAACTCCTTTGGGACGAAATTAGTGCAGTTATTTTCTTCTTATGAGTATCATTTTTACTCTTTATAATTGGTTCTATCCACTCTGATGTCATTTGTTCTATTTCTTCTATACTTTCATTGTGCAATTTTGATTTTAAGTCTTCAAATATAAGTTTCTTGGATTCAATTACACTATTTAATTTTGAATATAAAAAATTAATCTCTTCTTTGATCCATATCTTTTTTAGTTTTTATTGTTTTCATAGCTGCTTGAGATTTCACTTTTGTATCAATCTGCACATAATTAGGTGTTATGTTTTCAAACAGGCAAGTTTTATTAAATTTGATATCTTCTTTAATTTTCAATATCTTTAATGTGAGGTATTTATAAGAATTAATCAGTTTTTGGTTGTTAGCCATATTCAAATTAGTTTCTTTGTATGTTAGGGCTACTATTAATATTAATAAGAAAAACATTTAAACAAGTACCCTTTTTTTAAACATTTTATTTTTGACTTACTAGTTTCGACCTATAAGGCCATCTTCAGAGTCACCTAACCTCACAATATTTTCTAGTTTTTCAATAATAAACATATGTTAAAATAAATATAATACATAAAATGAATTATATAAAGTTATAAATAGAATAACCTACTAATTTTGACTATATTATAAATAAAATTATTTTAAGTTGTTTTTTAATTCATTGATTTTTTCAAAGAGTGGATGTTCATGTCGTATTTGCATCGTATTTAAAATATTATCCGGGTCTTTCTTGTAATCTAAATATATGTGCATTTCTTCTTTTACATTTAGTTTTTCTAGGCTCTTTTCAAATTCTAGGATTGATAAGTTTTCTTCTAAGCTTTTATATTCATGCCCCTGTATTTATTAGATGTTCTGCATAGTTTGATCGCATACTGGTGTTATTTTTTGATCTAAGGGCTTGCAAATGTTCTTTAAATCTTACTCTAAAGTTTCTTCGTGTTTGGCCGATGTAAGTATTTATTACATTCATTGCAATTGATCTTGTAAATGCCAGATTTACTATATTTATCTTTCATGGCGTTTTCTTTATTCTTTTGAACTTTAGCACAAATAAGGTTGAAAGCATTATTTTTCGTTCTGTATCCTATTTTAATGTTGGAATTTTTGAAGGTCTTTCTTACGGCTTTTTCCATCTTAGAATTATATGGCATGCACATATACTTCATATCTTCATTTTTTGATGTTTGGTTTTCTTTTTGTTTCTTTATCTTCCGGTTTATCATTCTTTCTATAGTTTTCTGTTTATATCCATTCTTCACTGCTAAATACTTTATTAATTCTTTTTCTTTCTTAAAGTTGAAGCTGTTTAGTGGTACGTTTATCAGTCTATGGATTAAATAGTGAAATACAGCCATTTTTTGATGCCATGGATGGTTTGAGTTTGAAGGGATTATAATGTCCGTAGTAGTTGGCTTCCTATATATGTCAAAAGAATGTTTGCTTGTTACATTTGAGATCTTAATGTCCAGGAAATTTATGGAGTTTTCTTCTATCTCTTCAGTAAACTTTATAGACTTGTGTATTCCGTTGATATATATTAATAAGTTCTTCGCTTCTTCATACGTACCATCAAACAAGCATAAAATATCGTCCACATACCTATACCAATATTTTATTTTGTTTCAGAAATGGATTTGTGGCATTCATTATTTTTGTTACTCTCCATGTCGTGCATAAAAATGTCAGCAAGTAATCCTGATAATGGAGAGCCCATTGGTAAACCATCTTCTTGGATATAGAAATCATTATTGTAAACTAAAATAATTCTGTTTCAGCGTTATTTCTGTTAGTTTCATTATGTCTCCATTTTCATTTTTTGATATGATGTTACTATTTGTTAAATCCCTTTTTAGAATCGATAAAGTTTCTTTTATAGGGCATGTTTGAGTACATGTTATTCACATCAAAAGATATGAGCAACGCATTGAGAGGGATGTCTACATCTTTTATTTTATTTATTAAATCATATGTATTCTTAATACTATATTCAGTTTCCCATTCTATGCTTTCTTTTATCTTGTTATTTAGGTATTTTGACAGCTTATAGGTAGGGGAATTGATAAAATTTACAATGGGACGAATCGGGATATCTTGTTTATGAGTTTTGGGGTTGGCCACGTAACTTCGGACTATTTGAGTTGATAGTTTTTAGTTGTTTCTTTACTTGTGGACTTAAGGATTTACATTTTG